>CM060625.1:2076291-2118791 GCA_030578275.1 Meda fulgida | reverse complement strand
TGCTGAGTGACTAGAAGCACGTTCCTGGCTGCAAGATCTCTGTGAACAAAGTTGTGCTCTTCCAGATATTTCATTCCCATGGAGACCTGATGAACCAGCTCTGTGATGTTCTTCATAGAGATGTGTCTGAAAACGCAAGGGAAATCTATTCACTGTTAGACTTCTATGTAAATAATGACACTGCTACTATTACCCTGAAGTTCAGTCCTGACTCTATATGGCACATCCCAGACAGCAACACAGTGTCGGCCCAGATCCGGGCCACATCTGCTACACCTGGATTCAACGCCTGCCGGATGTAGGCCAGATCCGGGCCGACACTGTGTTGGCACCGTTTTTCGCCTTGTGAACTCCTGATCCAACGGGTGACTGGATATTGTCTGTGTCATTCCGCAGAGCATCTCACACAGTGCGGTCACATGACTTCAGGAGACTTGGAAAACATTTTTATTGGGCATTTTTTAAATGATGGCGTGCTCACTGTGGTCACTCTAAACCGCTGTTGTATTGAAAAGAGTTTTGTGAAGAGTTGTTTAATATTAATAAAATCTTGTGACGATGTAATGTGAACACCCATTATTATAGAGACTAATATCATTTGTGTAGCTATAGTGAACAAAACAAACATTGTGATAATCTTTTATCATTTAGTTGTTTATATCCTCTAGTTTGTACATCCATGCAGTATCAGTGGTTTCCAGCGGGCCGCATGTGAAATTTTGAATTTTCTTGTCAGACGTCCAAAAACAATAGTTTTCAGAACAACAGTCTTAATGATTATTACTGCATACACAAAGTACTGTGCACCGTCCTTCGGATGAGACGTTAAACCGAGGCTCTGACTCTCTCTGGTCACAAAAAATCCCAGGATGTCTTTCGAAAGAGTAGGGGTGTAACCCCGGCATCCTGGCCAAATTTGCCCCAGTGGCCTCTGTCCATCATGGCCTCCTAATCATCCCCATATAAATATACTGATTGTCTTCATCACTGTCTCCTCTCCACCAGTAAGCTGGTGTGTGTTCTGGCACACTATGTCTGTCGCCGCATCATCAGGTGGTGCTGCACACTGGTAACCTGACTCCGCCAGATGGATTTGCTCCGCATATCCATCTGGAAACCTTCCGTTGAAGTAGTTTTGGTAAGGGGCGAAAATACTGGTTAGCTGATTGGCCTATGTTGGTGATAGACGGGCCAAATCAACCAATCAGATCAACGAAGCAAACTCTTGGCGAAACCAGCCGGGAGAAGAGCAAAAACATATTTTCCTCTGAGAAAAGCCTCCAGAGCAGTGTTTTGCTCTTCTTTCAGTGAAGAAATACTCTGTAATTCCGATAAAACTTGCTCGATAGCCACGCTGATGCTAGTTTCATCCGCTGAAGCCGCCATGTTCTTTAGACTGAACTGTCGCGCTTCTCGTTGCGTCACACCTCAACCCGCCTCAAAGCCAACGCTGATTGGACGTTCGTTTGGTGAACTGCTCCCAAAATTTCTTTAACGGAAAGTATCCAGACTGATCTGCGAGTGAAACCTTGACAGCTCGCGAGATCAGGATGGTCTCACGAGGCTAGCACACTGGTGGTGGTTGAGGAGATTCCCCCTTCCATGTAAAGCACTTTGAGTGCCGAGAAAAGCGATATATAAAGGTAATGATTTATTGTTATTATTAAAGCATAGCAAGACTTCACCAGCAAGAAGAAAAGAGGGCAAAAACCGAACGTGAATGATAGGGACCATCAAACGCTAAGAAGGATTGTGTTCGGACAACAGAACAAGTGACGGCAAACCTCAATATTCACACTGAAGCGAGGCTGTAAACATGTCTCAAACACTGAGGGGGACCAAACGTTTTTGTTTGTTTGTTGTTTTTACATAAAAGAAGTTCTAGGTCTAATTGTAGCTATGAAATAATCATAGCTTTTGCAAATAGACTCATTACTTTATTTTAAAATATGCACACATTAAAATATATACACATTTGTATATTTAATGTCACAAACGCAAAACTTTTCTAGTCTTGTCACATTCATTCATGAATCATTTATTAAACGTTTAGCTTACACCTTACCACGCACTCTTTCCCTGCTGAAACTAAAGTGTCATGTTGTATTTCGCACTCAGTATTTCTCTTCTATTTGATTGTTCATCTCTCTCGTTTTGACATTGGTGAGTGCTGTTAGACCGCTGAGGAAGACCAGCCGAAAAATTTTACTTTTAAAACGTTTGGTCATCCTAACAACAGCAAACAGAGTAATGCAGGTGACAGACATCAGCCTCTCATATTTTGTGAAACATACTTGTTCTTCTGCAGGAACTTGTGCAGCGGACCCAGCTCAGCGAGCTCCATAACCAGCATGAGGTTCTCCGCCTCACAGATGCCGATCATGCGGACGATGTAGGGGTTGTCCAGCTGCTGCATGACGTTCGCTTCCCGCAGCATCTCATCCTTTACCGCGGCGTTATCATCATCGTTCTTCAGGATCTTCACAGCCACAACCTTCTGCGTTCTGAAAGAAAGATGCATATGTACAGATGAACATACACAGTAGATTGCATTAGCACAAGTTTTACATTTACAGGCTATTACAGGAGATCGAGCTTTTGCTGTAGCAGCGCCTCAACTTTGGAAGAGTTTGCCTAAACATATTAGAGACGCTAACTGTACAGGGATTTAAAGGACAACTGAAAACACATCTGTTTTTAATAGCTTTTAATTCAATTTTTATTATATGTGTTGCCTATGTGATGCTTTTCTGTGTGACATCGTAAAGCACATTGGTCAACTTTAATTGTGCTATATACTGTAAATAAATTTGCTATTACTATTGCTATGCAGTGCAAATGTGTCTGTGAAGGATTAAATGTATCCAGGGAAAGGAAGATCAGTCACAATTCAGTAAGCAAAGAGAGATTTTTATATCAATGTAATGGTAGTTAGCGCAGGAAAACTCAGTATTTCTGGTGCATTCAAAACCTCTTGGGAATTTTGTGTTTACAAGTTGGGAAATTGTAATTACATCATCAAGTGCCTTCAAGTGTACCTTCTCTGAAGTGTTTTACAAAACTTTACTTCTACAAAATTAACTCTTTCCCGCCACTGACGGAATTTTCCGTTATTTATGAGACTTTTGTTACTTTTGTGTTCTTTTATTATCAACGTATCAAAACTGCTGTCGGGGAAAGAGTTAAGAACAGGGACTGACATCAGGTTTAGCCACTGTAAACTGAATTGCTATATATTCTCTCATACTTGTATAATACTATTGTATTTTTTGGCGACTTGGCTAGGTTTATTGAAAATGGAAAAAGAGTTCATTTCACCATATTTAGCATCGTCAGCTACCATTTTGATTTTTCACTGAAATGCTCCCAAAATCACGGCTTAAAGAAGATTTTTGCACCCGTAAAATGATATTTCACTTAAAATACAAATTGGTATTGATCTTTATTGATCTTCAAAATTTGAATGTTGATGGTACAATTTTGTTTTTACGCATTTTGTGCTGTTGATGAATGACAAAAGGCATACATTGACTACAACATAATCAGTTATTAATATTTAGTTAGTTAGTTATTAGTTAGTTACCACTTATTTTCTTTGTATGGCAGCCTGACAAAACTAATGCCTGCAAAATTTTATTATCACAAATAAAACAAATCACTCCCAGCACAACACATACAAAATCTTTGACACATTTGTTTTATGATATTTGAATAAGGGGTGAAGAGGGGTAAGGGGCCATAAGATAAAGCATGTCTGTGACAAGAAGAAAGATGAATTTTTTTATTTTTTTAAATAAAATTATAAAATAAAATTATCTACAAAACAACATTTAAATGGAGACTGAATAAATTGCAGACGTTTTAAAATACAAACCCTTTCCAGAATGTTTGAGAAATATCAATAAAACACTACCTTACAAGTCCTATAATAAACATAAACGTTATTGTTAATGTTATTGACGTAGTTGCTAATATGGTAGTGTATTTTTTGTTTTATAATTTAAGTAAAAAGAAAATTCGGGTTTTAAGAATACAATACCAATACATTATTATTTTAGATACAATTTTTTAAAGCAAGAAAAATGACTTATAAGATCTAAGATAAAAGTTTTTGGGCACCAGATTTGATCCTTAAAATACAAATTTAAACAATCCACATGAGATTTCTGTACGAATTTGGTTGACTAACTTTTTCATCTGGTAGACGCCTCTCAGGACAGTGCCAAAGTTCCCCGAGCCCAGCTCTCCGTCTTCCAGAGTCAGGTCGCCCCGGTTCACTGTGGTCGATCGCAGCTCTTCTGGATCTGCATAGGGACTTTCATACACCTGTGTGTCCATTGGCATAGCCTCTGTGAAAACACAGAGCACAGAGTTTAGGATTACAAGAACTACCTCAGGCTCGGGTTTACACTACCTGTCGAAAGTTTGAACACACCTGCTCATTCTTGATTATTAAAACTATTAAAATCAAACAAATGGAAGTATGATATCTTTTCCTTCACCGTCTACTTCACTAACATCCATTAAGAAATCCATCACACTTTATATTTGTCAATCCAAAGGAAAAGCCTTTAGATCCACTTTTTTTAAAGAGTCAGGAGTGCAACGTTTGACTGGAAGTGTAAGTGTTGAAGCAAAACCAAGTAAACTAACCTGTGCCGAAGATATTAGGGTTAGGAAGTTCACCCCTGCCGTTTGATCTAAAGTTATAGGGATTTTCAAGGTGACCCTACAAGCACACAACACAATTATAATTACGAAAATACACAAATCCACACAGAAAAAGCGGATAGGACACAGGCATGTTATCTGAAATGCCTGCATGCATCAATGGGAAAGAAGGACAGGTTCAAACCAAACTTTCCTGTGTTCTTCATGGCACCTTAAATCAGAATCAAATGCATAATTACATTTACTGAGATGTTTCAATGGTACAGTAAGTGAATGGCAGTTCATATATATATATATACAGCATTATACATGATGTGGTCAGTGTCCATGAAGAAGAGGAGAACCTTCTTCCAAAAGGTCAAAAAGCCAAAACATAGTGTATATATATATAAAAAAGAAACAACACAAGAAAAGAGATCTCTTGCAGATAGGATTGATAATTATGTGATTTATATCACTAAAAAGGAGTGATAGAAAAGGAGAATGAAAATACGGATGTATGATTAGGGTAATTCAACTGTTAGAAGCTAGAAAAGCATCTAGACAATTGCAACACAAATGATTGCCATCTCTTACAAAAAATCATTGCCTTTGTTCCAAACACTAAGCGACTTGTGAGTCATATAATAAATAACACTGCTGATACACTATTGGCAGAGGTGTCTCAAAGGGGAAATCAATTATGCGACCTCCCTTTTAGACCAGTATTTGAGCCAGAAGTGCTATGATGTACATTATCAAATGTATAGTTCAGAATCTAATTTCTCATTGGATGATCCGTTGTGAAGATGTGACTGAAGGCAACATCTGTGACCACACTTTCTATATGGATGTGCCAAATTGCTATGTTGCTTCCCGGACTGCAACATAGTGTCGGCCCAGATCCGGCCCACTTCTGGGCCGTGTGGAGTCCACGTGTACCAGACCTGGGCCGGATCCGGGCCGACACTATGTTGCAGTCTGGGTTGGCAGCTGTAACCAGTTGCTATTCGGATTGAAGTAGTTAATATGAAAAATGCAAAGGTCAATAACAATGTAAACGTCTTAGTTGTCACTTTTAATCAATTTAATGCATCCTTGTTGAAGTAATAATAATAAAAATAATAATTTTGAATAAATAAAATAAACGTACTGACACCAAATCTTCGAACGATAGTATAACGTCATTTTAAAATGACAAAAACGCTGAATAATCCAGGCTCTCATTAATTTTCTTTTCCTCAGAATTTTCCAAATACCCCCCCCAAATCTTTTTTAGATTATGTAATAAATAGTGTAAATACTGTAACCAACCTTGCCAATGCAGCTAAGAATGTAAATACATTTTCTATTTTTGTTTTATTGTTGAAGAAGAATGGTTTAAGTTTTTAAATGCTGTTCAGCTAAAAAAATCTGCAAGCAAATGACCCCGGACGCCTTGCACATTCAAGCTAAAAATGGACACGCCCATCGTCTTGCGTTAAAAATAAGGTAGACAGGCAATCAAGGTGAAATGATGTGTAAAATGGACTGAACAAAAACTGTGTAAAACTATTCTTTTAATTGAACGGAGAGTAAACTATCATAAATGTATCCATATTTATATGTGAGTTGTTGCTGGTGATTGGATGTGATGTACAGGACGGTGAATGGAGGAAGAGATCAGACAGGGTGTAAGGCGTCCCACAGGCAAAGTTAGAAGCAAAAACCACACGCAAGCAGACGGGTGTCCAACCACTGCCAGTGGGGGATAAGGAGGACGAGAGGGGGGTGTTAGTGCACCTTTTTTTGGCCAGGTTTGGGGAAGGAGTATGATTTGATTCTGGAGAGAATTCCACCTGTGGCACCTTGCTAGAAACCACAATTTTAAAGAGCATAAGGTTATTTTATCCTACACTATTTGATGCTTATATTTAATGCTTAACATCTATGACCCATTAGTATTGTGTTATACATTACAACAACAAAGCTAAACGCACACAACATTAGTTTCTTCAATGAATAATTCACTCTGCAAATTCTCCAATTCAATGTACATTCAGTAGCATTCACATTTCCAGTGGCCATCGTGTGACATGCACTGGTCTAGGTCAGTGGTTCTCAGCAGGCTTTGCTTCAGGACCTACATTTACACTTTTACAAGTGGTGACCCAATGCAGGGGCAGAATTGTTTATTGTATTGAAGTAGATCAAGATGTCCTCATGAAATTTTGAAATGTATTACATAAACTGTCTAAACCCAAATTAATTAACATGCCATGAATAAGAAAAATGACCATTTACCATGGTTTCTAAATGCCTCTTGAACTTCAGTGATTTCATGCTCTTGGCAGCCAATAATTTGCAAAAAAAAAAAAAATTGTTGTCAGAACATATCATGTTTATCCCTAATGTGCTTAATCATTCATAATCCGCATATTTCTTTGTACCTTGCATATGAATTGAAGGATCTTTGAGATATTTTGCTATCTCAAGTCAGATTATATGGAGCCACTATAAGGACACACAACGGGGGAAAAATTCTATGCTTTTACGTTCCCTCGCAAAAGTTTTGTGTTCCACAAAGAAACGTTGTAGTTGCTTTTAAAAAGTGGAGCTTTCAAGAGCTGAAGCAACCGCCTGCTTCTCTGCATCCAGTCCCTCAGAGTCAGATGGACGCACAGTTTCTTGGAGGAACGCAAAGGTTTTTCAAGCGAACGTGCGAACGTCTTTCTTGGATGAATGCAAAACTTTTGTGAGCTAACGCAATGTGTTCCTGGATTAATGCAAAACTTCTTGTGAAAAAACGCAGTCTTTCTTGGATGAAAGCGAAACTTTTGCAAACAAATGCAAAGTTTTCTCTTAGATGCAAAACTTTTGTGAGAAAATGCAGCACAAAAGCATTCAAATTTATTTCATTGTGCGTTAATGCATTTTGCATTGTCTTTCCCTATTGTCTGTGGCACCATTTTTGGGACACGACCCAAATGAACTAAATGAATAACTTTCTTACAACAAAAATGAACTATCACTGAACTTACTTAAGCTGGACTGTGATGCTATTTTCTTCTAGACACAAACTTTGTTGCATTATTTTCCTGTTATCTCTGAAAAGCTGCTTTGAAACACTCTGCATTGTAAAAAGCGCTGTATAAATAAAGCTGACTTGACTTGACCATTTGAGAACCACTTCTCTATGCTTTATCACACATGAATGAGCAGATAAAAAGTTTATTTTCCTTAATTATTTGTGTGTGAAACAATGAACAATTGTTTGTGGGTATTTAAAACAGTACAGTAGCCCTCAGAGTGCTTCATATAGTCAATATGTCAGTGCAATTGTTTAAGTAAACTCGTATTATAACACATTCTCTTGCGTGTGTTTGTTGTAGTTGTGAAAGTACTCACCACTGAATGGTGTGCTGGTCTCGGGCAGGACTCGGTTAGCACTCGGAGCAGGCCGTCAGGCTTGTACGAATAGTGTTCTACCAGCTATAATACATTGCACATCGATGTCAAATTCTGGGCATCATCACAGTCTCATTGTTTCAGCATATCGTTACAGTACATTGTTTTTGACAAATGATGGATAAACTACCATCTATCTAACGGCAAGTGTACTTTCCTTTCATTCTGTGCTTCTTCACATGCTCTCGGTGAGCACACATTTGATACGCTACACAGTAACGCAGTGTTGTGACGCATCAACAATATCATACAATTTCTGTATTACAATAGATTTTTAATGCACACCCACCTCCTTCGAACCATGCAGCGCTCTTCTAATCGCAAAGTGATAGATGTTTGTCAAGGCTAGTTAATGGCCTGTCTGTAGCTGTACCTTTGCTAAAGCTTTGATGCAGTGCATCATACACAGCCACCTCAACCAGGAAATCTAAATATAACAAGTCATTTGGCCTGTTGGTCACCAGACTCAAGACAATAGTCTACCTCTACAAGACTAGCTTACACTTTATTCCGATGGTCCACTTTACACATTCTTCTGACTATATGTGACTTTGCAACGGTAGCAGGTGTGCATTGAGAACATTTATTTTGCCTACTTGCCATGACCATTTTTAGGTCTTGCTCATTCTTTCCGTCCGCCATGCTGGTTTGGGCGGGTAACGCACTTTGCTTCTTCTCAGTCTGCATGAACATTCACAGCGGTAGGTCACGCAAGTTTACGTGCTGATTTAATAAGACCGTATTTCTTGTAACTGATTGTTTCATACGTTATACTAGTGTAATTGTGACTTTAAGTCCCTCTGTAGGGTACACACGTATGTTTTATTAATTATTTTCTTTCTTTAAGTGGTTTTCTTTATGTTCATTTCAGCCGTTATCATTCACAGCGCGCCGTGCACTGCTGCCGCACGCTGCTCTAAGTGCTGCACGAATCCTCATAATCTGTTTGTTACTCCAGATGAAATAAAAGAGGATTGAAGGGACGTTGACACAACGCAGATAACACACCGCTACACAACTACATGTCAACTTATTCTACCAACGCGCCTAAGCAGACAGTCTACTTATACTCTAATGAGAGTTAGAAAATGTTAAAGTTGTTATATATCTGTGAACACTTTATTGTGATGCTCCCCAACAGACTCTCTACTGTCTTACTGTAAGTAACTTTGCAACTACATGTCAACTTAATCTACTAACCCTAACTGTCTACTAATACTCTAATGAGAGTTAGTTGACATGTAGTTGTACTAAGTTACTTATAGTAAGTACAATGTCTAAAGTGCACCATCGAAATAAAGTGTAACCCAAGATGGTTTTATGACAGATGTTAATAGCATATGCAATAGACAAGCCTGAATATAAATAAATGACTTTTTGCTAATTATCCGAGATCATTATTTTCTACACTGTGTATAGACTTCCCCCGCTCTGACGTCATAAGCGAGTCTCCTGACAGGTTTAATTACCTGCCAAAGTGTGTCGAACTTCTTCCCATCAGGAATGGAGAGTTTGCCAGTCTTGTCCTTATCGATGCGATAGTGCATGACCTGGTTATTATGCAGGAGACACAGAGCATAGGACACGTTTCTGCCATCGTTTTCTCTCTGTCTAATTCTGTTGGGAGGAGAGAAAAAGATACAGTGTGTTAAGCAGAAGACAGCTCTTGCAGTACGACCTCTGATTATACACAGATCAACACTAGATGGAGCTGTAGAGGGGTTTTAAAACACAGATTCGCTATTCAGATTCAGTATGCAGTGGATCTAGCTAAACTAATAAATGTTTCACCAAACTGGAAATATAGAAATATAATAACACAATACAATAACACATTTTGATTTGACACTTTTTTAGCTTTAAAAACTAGTAAAAACTAGAATGTTGAAAGCTAATGACAAAGTCCTCACGATGATAAAACCGTATTTGTTTGGTAAATAAACATTTTTCTGTTTCCATGTTTCTGTAGACTGCATTGCACACACACAGTCACACACACACACACACACGCACACACACACACACACACACACACGCACGCACACGCATGTTTTAAGATGGTAGCCAGTGATCTATTTAAAGCAGATGGAGACTGTACACTGCCTCTCTACCCCCAACCAGCCCTGCTCTTGTTTTCCGCCTCCACACACACACACACACACACACACACACACACACACACACACACATACACACGCTCTTCGGTCACTTCAGGAAGTCCTCTAGAACCGTGTCACAGCGGAAACCACACACTGCCTCTTCTCTGCCTCGCTTCTTTCACTTCACAGCAGTGGTGCTACAGTCCAAACCCCGGCTTAGTTCACACAGCCACAAATTCAGTCATCAGTTTAATCTATATCCAAGTTATTTCTTTGCAATAGTTTTGGGATTTCAATTGAAAGGTTTGCGACTAACTCAAAATGTTGTATAAAATCTTAATCATGATACTAAAGAAATAATTACATTAAAGCACATGAAAACAGTCATAATTGACTTTAATTTAATGGAAACGCTATATTATTTAGATTCATGTAATGCATGCAACAAAACAACATACCACTTTTACTTCGGTCTCCATAGCAAAATTAAATTAAATGCAGTCAGTTAATTGAACAAAAAAAGTTACATATTTTTAAGCACTTGGTTTAATTTATATACAATACCATTTAAAAGTTTGGGGTCTATTTTATGAAAGAGGTCTAACCCCAAGGCTGCATTTATTTGATCAAAAATACAGTAAAAACTGTAACTTTGTGAAATATTACAAATTAAAATAACTGTTTTCTATGTGAATATATTGTAAAATGTCATTTGTTTCTGTAATCTGAATTATCAGCATCATTAGGCTAGTCTTCAGTGTCACATGATCCTTCAGAAATCACTCTGATATGATGAAACATTATTATCAGTGTTTAAAAACAGTTGTGCTGATTCATATTTGTGTGGAAAATGTGATGTTTTTTCAGGAATCTTTGATGAATAGAAAGTTAAAAAAACAGCATTTATTTGAAAAATAATTTTGCAGCCATGTAAAAGTCTTTACTGTCACTTTTGATCAAGTGAATGCATCCTTGCATGATAAAATTATTATTATTAATTTTAAATCCTGCTGACACTAAGGTTTTGAACTGTAGAGTAGATCTAGATTATAGCCAATAGCTAATATGTATTCTGGGCGAATCTTAGAACATGTGATGAAATCCAAGATCATTTCTCATTTTTCTTGATCTTGGATAAGTCATGTGATTAGGACTTACAGGAACTTTCCGTTGACGTGTGAGTTCCTGCGCAGGCGCAGCTCCGAGTCCTCGCGGTCGATCTTGCCATGGAACCAGGGCATCTTCTCGTGCGCTGTTGTGGAGATGAGCTTCTCCAGCTGAGGTCTCTGGCTGATGATGGCCTGCTCCAGAGCCGAACCCTGACACACAACACAACTAACTAACTGCTGCTTTTATATCACATGTGCATTTACGCTTACTTTTTAAAGGGGTCATCAGACGCAAAATTTACTTTTATATGGTGTTTGCATATAAATGTGTATTTGCAGTGTGTGGACACAACCACCATACAATGAAAAAAATCCATTCACTCCTTTTTGTTTAATCCTCAAAAAGCCTAAACACTCTCAATAATCAAGCCGTTTGGATTTTCTGAGCATTATGATGTCATATTGCTCATGCTCCGCCCACCATAGACATAATAAATACATAGACGCCCTATTGGCCGCTGGAGCGTACGTTAACGGCGCCGCCATATTGCGGAGGGCAACTTTCCCATACCTCTCATACTGGGAATTGAGAAAAATGCCTGTTCGTGCGCTGCTTGGGGCTGTACAAGTCGCCACACAATTGAAAACAGCTCTCGAGGAATTACCTTTCACAGGCAAGACTGAACATTTGTTTCTGGTTGTATTTGGTCATGATATAATTAGTAATAGTAACGTTCAGAGGCGAAAGGCACGAAATGTAGTTTTAATAGTTTTCAGTTGACAATGTAGTTGTTTAAAACTCACATCTGTGGTTTATTTATAAAGATAGCGCCTATTTAAAAATTTGATCTGACGTTTCCGGAGTTGTGAGATCCAGGCGGTCAGCGGGCGCTCAGCGCTCATGTACCCCGCCTGGAACAGCCTCACCTCGGCTAGTGCTTCTGACGTGTGCCGCTGGCTCTGATGTCTCTGTCTAGGGGTTAAACATGAGATATAATTCGTCTTGTGTATATCTAACGGGCGATCTTTGGTCTCATTAATCTATAATTTGTTCCCTGTCAAATCGTTTTGGCTGAGGGCAAAGTGAAGTTTCATAACTTTATATTTAGGCTATTTTGTATCCTGCTGTATGTTTGACTGAATCGTTTACTTTATTTCTTGTCTTGTAAAGCTTCTTATAACTTTTAGGCTACTTATACTGTTATAATGTCTATGCATATTTCTACCCTCAGCCATTTGTGTACTTTCTGCTGAGCAGGTTGCCATGGCAGCACTTTACTTGTCTTGTGTAAAGAGAGGGGTGGGGTGAGCAGTTGCTAATTATCATTTAAAGAGACATGCACCGAAATTGGTCGCTGTGAACAGAGCTGTTTTTGCGGAGGTAAAAGGGGTGTTGTTTTACACAACCATTGAGGAATTTTAACCAAAGTATGTTACAAACTTTACACAACGACCCTAAAGAATCATATCAGCTGGGCATCCGATGACCCCTTTAATGCACCGCAGAGGCGACTAAATGGTTTACAACTGCTGCAGATGTTTAGAAGCTGACACCAACAAAACCAAAATGTGCAAGGATTGATGTGATATGTCTAACTTATTTAGTTCTCTTAATCTGACATACTTCTGAGTGAAATTGCCTGTAGGCCTATTCACTTTTCACGCACGTACTAACCTAGAATACGGTCTATTCTACATGTTGTCACTTCTTCTTGAGTCTCTCCATCATTGTCCGACTCCGGTTTAAACATAAAAGGCAGGACTGTTTCCAACATTTTAGTGCTTGTCTGCATGAGGTAATCCGAACTGCTAACACACATACACACACATGTTGGTGCAACTACATTATGAGGACTCTCCATAGGCGTAATGGTTTTTATACTGTACAAACTGTATATCCTATCCCCTTACACTAACCCTATCCCTGAACCTACCCATCACAGGAGACATTCTGCATTTTTACATTTTTAATAAAACATTGTTTTTTATGTTTTTTAAGCTATTTGAATTATAAGGACTCATGAAATGTCTTCATAAACCACGTTTAAGTTGTAATACCAGTGTAATACACATGTCATTATACAAATGTGTGTCCTCATAAATCACACATAAAAAAGCACACACACACACACACACACACACACACACACACACACACACACACACTCGAAGCTCCGCCCTCTGTGCCAGGTATTTATGCAAACTTCACATACACACTCTGGGGACAACAGACACTTATTTTACATATTGTAAAAAGTGGCATTATACCACCCCTTTAATGAAAACGGATATAGTTCTAAATCGTTCTAAATATAAAATAATAGCAGAGTTCACTTCACACAACAACAATAACGATAAACGATATCGGTAAACTGAAACGATAGTCGCTGGAATCACTTTCATAACGTTTTCCCAGCTGACGAACCATAAAAACATTGACAGCCAATCAGAATCCATCCTGCTTTAAAGAGCTCGAGCGTTTAAAGTGACATTAGAATAAACAACGATATTGTCCGCTGGTGTGGACGATAATATAGTTGTCGTTATGTGGTTATACTTTAAACTAACACCAACCTGTAAATTCCAAGTTTGTTTGACATACTGGCGGATGAGCTGCTCTTTGAGGTCTTCAAAGGGACCCACTTTAGGCTCAGTGCCCCGTGGCCGGTTAAAGGGCCTCTTCAGCAGGCACACGAGCCCGTCAGACTCCTGCGAGTGGTATTCGATCACATCTATCGGGGTTCTGTGTGACTTGCCCCCTGCGATGGCGTACATGTCGTTGATCTCCCTCTCGATGGTGTAGTGGTAGAGCTGGCGGCCGCAGGACACGGAGAGCGCGTACCCGCCGAGGAAGCTGCGGCTCTGGCGGAGCAGGTACAGCCCGTCGCCCGCGCCGCCCTGACGCAGGTACTCCTCCGCCTCCTCGCGCGTGATGTTGCCGAAGAAGTACGGCAGCTCATGCACCTTGTCCACCATGACTGCGAAAAGCCTAGAGGATCGCTAATGACCTGCGAAAGGACAATGTGTAGATCATTTCTATCATATATTTAGTGAAACATCATTGAGGCTTCAATCACACAACCACATTTGAATAGGCAAATCTAGAGATTAAACCCTGTGACGATAAGGCCAACCTTATGGATGCTATTTTATGAATTCGCTTAAAATACTGTTAGAAAACGTATGGCCTTAATATTAAAATTTGTTGGCTACACTCAATGTCAAAAGTTGGCTACACTTTTGTTGGCTAAAAAAAATGCTGGGTTGTTTTATGACCATTTGGGGTCAAATATGGACAAACCCAAACATTGCGTTAAAAATTTAATTAAAAATTTTAACCCAAAGTTGGGGTAAAACAACCACAACTTTATGTGGGGTTACTGTATGTGGACAATAAGACATTACAGATTAAATGTAGGCTGCCTAACAACTGCAAATAAAAGAATCAAATTCAATTATTGGACCAATGTTAATTTCTATCATATTTGGGTTACACTTTATTTTAAGGTGTCATTGTTACATATTATATATGTTATATTATTATAAAAAATATATTAATATATATTTATATATTAATATATTAAAAATATATATATTAAATATTATATATTTATAAAAATATATACATATATTTTTTTAAGTACTGAGTAATATTAAGCAACTACATGTACTATTGGGTTAGGGTAGGATTAGGATTTGGTTAAGCATTAGTTGCATGTAATATATGCATATAATTTACTGCTATTATTATATAAGTACATGTAACATATGGAACAAGGACGTTGTAAAATAAAATGTTACCCATATTTTTTGTGAAAAATCAGTGAGGCTTCATCACACACCGTACTGTACACATTTTAATACAATCTAGAGATTTAACCCTGTGACGATAATGCCAACCTTATGATGCCATTTAATGATTTCACTTCATAATGATGTTATAAAGAAAACGTATGGCCTTAATATTGAAATTTGTAGGCTGTAATGTACTGCAGGCATAAGACATTACACACTGAATGTTGTGCCTAACAACTGCAATTAGCCATTAGCCTAATACATTTTTGAAGAAATAAACTATTGGACCAATGCAGGAATCATTCTTTTAGTCTTTTACTTTATTACACACTTGTCCCTTTGAAGCTGTTGACTCACAATCTCTCACACTGTTTACTTTAATTTTGTTTTCTTTAATACTGTTATCTTTAGTGTTTCATTTTAAACTGTTTCTTATCATTTTGTGATATGATCACTTAATGTATTGTACATATAGAGATATCAATATTCATTTTGTTTATTTCCTTGTTTATTTATGTATTTACACTACAAGTAAAGGTATTGGCATGTAACATTTCCAGGTGGAAAAACTTGAGAAAACAACTAACTATGAGTAAATTAAACGTATATAGGCTAACCTTTGTTTCAAGTCACAAATAGTCAAGACAATGGATTACTTCAAGTCAAATTTTTCGAAAACGCATAAGCTTGAGTTCAAAATTCAAAACTTATCAGGACAATTAGAGTTAAAGAGAAGAAAAAAGCTCAAATGACTTAATAGGGCTATCTGTTATTAATGTTTCCCACATTTTCTACAATAGTAAACTATGAAATAACACAAAAATGTGTGTTAAGTGTGCGAATAATTTAATGATGAATACAATTAAATGGATCATTACAGTCTGCCAAACAGCAGTTCCCGTCTATGGTTGTTTCACCTTCACCACCATGTCCAAAGCATTCAAAAATATATATTTTTTAAATTTATACGTAGCCACATTTTATTTATATATACAAAATGGATTGAAAGTATTCAATTCATGAATTGATAGTAAAGGTTTTGAGAGTCTTTCCAACCCTTTGACTGGCAGTGTATTTTATTTAGCAAAACATTTCTTACAAAGTAAATGACACAAAGTATGTGTATGTGTGTAACTGTAAATGTATTTGAAACTCTAACTTGTGTGAGAAGTTAAAAGACGAGCGACATGTGCCACTGAGAAACTAGTTCACGCAGAAAGAGGAAGCGGTCAAGTCTTTTGCAATAACATTTAGACTATATACAGTAACTTAAGCCCCTTCCCGTGAAACGTTCAAGGGTGCTTATGATGACACTACTGCAACTATACAAGCCAAGGACACACAATTAAACACTTTACAAATTACAGATCTCATGCTTCAAGAGACTAATTGACAAATGCTCATATTTGATATACCTCAAAGAAAAAAAGGAGTGTGGCATCACAATCATTATAAATAAAATGTAATCATGCTAAATCATAACTAACAATTTATCCCTGCAATATAACCCCAGTTCAATCTTCTTGCATGATATATCTTGATATGATGGCAAATGGCCTGACTAAAAATGAATGACTAATACAGTACGCTGTATCAGCTTTACATTGTGCTACATTTATATTCATTATGCTTCATTTGTTTTTCTTTTAATTATAATGCAAAATTGAAATGCCTGAAGTACAAAATGAAGCAAACAGAAAATAAATCCTCTAGCCTAACTAAAAAGCGACCTCAAACACAAGCGCTAATGCAAAACCTCAGGGTCTCGTGCCAATGCATGAAAGAGAAGCGAGTCGAGGAGATGCATCAAATTCAACCACAAAAGATTCCATAAAGGAGAAGCAAGACATGGTCAGTTTATTGCAACCAAAAAGCAAAATGAAATGTTTGTAATGGAAAATTTGTTTCAGCTTTCTGAGAAAAGCAGAAATCCATAAAAGCAACAAAGCAGTAAAAAAGCATTAATAGCCACTGGTCAGATGTGTGTTTAAATGATGTAATTTGGGGATTTTGGTGAGATATAAAATGTTATACTAAGGTGTATTATAGTGGCAAAATTATATCATAATGGTATCGTGTCCTATATTAAGATTTTATAAATGTCTTGCTTTTTGTGATGGGAACACAATTATTAGAAAAGTTGAGTAGATTTTACTTAATTTTATAGCGTTGAGATTTACTCTTTAAATTACAAGCTTGAATTGAGTAGGCTACTAATATAGTAATATAGGATTTACTTAGTTTTTTTTATTCTTGTCTAAACTACCTTTTTCATGTAGAAATTACATTAGTTTTTTCTGTAGCATTTACTTCACCACAGAATCATTTTTATCAGTGAGAAGAGCTGTGGACTATAATACAGTATGTATATGAAAGGATTTCTGACATTTTTAAAAGCCGTTTTAAATTTTACAATTCTTTCATCATAAATTATTATATATGACATCTTTGTTGTACAAGTTTCAAAACCCTATAAATTTCTAATTATTTCCAGGTTACAAATATATTATAAATAGCAACATTTACATTGTAGTCTCCCATTTAGACATTTGGACCTTAGTGTATGTTTTTTTTTTTTTTTTGCCAACATGCAAATGTTCCAGATTTTTGGAAGTAATCATTAATAAATTATTGCTGAACTTTTAACACATGCATAAAATAAGTTTGTAAATTAATAAATCATTAAAAACAAATAATTGCCTTCTTTAAGAGAATTGAGTCCACAATAAGAGAAATATCTGATATTTCTGAACAGCTTTGCTTTTAAATTGACTTCAAAGTAATAATGACAGATCAGTTATTGCCACAACAAAGTGCTGTCGCAGATATTACACAGATCATTTAAAACGTTTCTTTTCCCTTTTATTTTCATTGTACCATAAATAAATGAAGATATTAGAAAATTATAATATTTATATATATGATGATCATTTAAAATTGTATAATATAACATTGCATATGAAATATCTGAATAGAAAACATGTAAAAATATAATGAAAAGTATTTCAGTTTTTTTGTGTGTCTCACATCAATAATTTAGGCAACTTAATGCACTTCGCCTTATGAATTCGTTCAATTTAACATCATACTTGAGCACAAAATCTGACCTATACATAAGAAAATACATGTAGATAATTAGACATACTCTTACCTTACAAAGTGTGTTGAACTCCCCTCACTTTGGACAAGGACTACATAGCATGTTTGAATGGCTGCGTTTAACTGAACAGGATGTGGTAGGACCAAAACTCAGTGGATAGTTCAAAAGCTGTTGATTCAGGAGCACTTACTTCTGTGAGAAACTGTGAGCGTACACTGATGTGCTGAAACGCGTTGCCTTTTCACATTTATGTTGCTGTTATTGAACCATTGAAACAAACCTTTTTACTTCAGTAAGTAAATGGAACTATTTGTAGACTTCCTCATTTTGAGAAACTTCTGCCTAATTCCTTCGCTATATATTTTTTTGTCCTATCTTTAACTTCCTCCCTCTCTCAGAATGAAAACACATAGCAGATATTTAGCCTTGCTCAATTTTTTTTATTTCCTATAGTTTGCATTGAACAAACATTGTCTTCAGTCCTGTTCCCCATGCACATGCTATACTTATTATACTAATTACAATAATTGTGTAACAACTAGGTACTAACGCTGAACCTAACCTTAACCCATGTAGTTACCTTACATTACCCAGTACTTTCTTAACACTGTAAGTGCATATACTGTAAAATAAAGTGCAACCAAAAAATGATTTCAAAATCAAATCACATGGTTCATATGGTCCCACTTTAGGTGTCTTTAACTACTATGTATTTACATTTAAATTAATAATTTGATTGTGAACAAACATGTTTCTAAATTGTACTTATGTATTCATCAGAATAGACCAACTTCTAATATGTACACATCCATTGAGTTAATACTATAATATGATAACAACTAAGCAGTGCTTTGCTTAACAATTAATAATGATTTATTTAACTTATTATGGTAGTTGCAATAATTGTGTAATAACTAGTACTAACCCTGTCCCTAACCTTAACTCATGTAGTTACCTTATATTACCCAGTATTTTCTTAGGTACACATACAGTAAGTGCATGCACTGTAAAATAAAATTCAAGCGCTGAAATAAATAATTGATGGAAAATGCAAGCCAAACAATTAAAACCTGTAAAATATAGCATGAAACATGAAGCGTCTGTGTATTAATCTGCCGCTGTACAGTGATGTAAGAGCAGATGTGTTGTGCGGTTCACTGAGCTGAACCCAGCTGTGATGAACAACCGTACAAATTTACATAGCCTCCTTTGTTTACTTCAGTTCTGAGTGTTCGAGTTACACCTGTTTGCCTGTATACGTCAACGATTGTATCAAATTGTGATCATCTTAATAAACATAATAAATGCTAAAATCATACATCTTATGTTGCAAATGCCAACACAGAGGATTGTTTGATTCCAGCAACAGAGAGAAATGCACACAGCTTCAAGAACAACCATCTGAGAATTTCGCAACTGACTGACATTTAAACCCTGCCACATTTTAAGCTTCAGAATTGCATTTTAAAGCAAGGCTTGAAGCTCTGCGCTCTTGGAGTGAAATTATTTGTGGTGTGAAATTTGGAGTGAAATAATTTCTTCAAAATTCACTGCATTCTAAATACTTTTTCCGGCACAACATATCATGATTGTGGGGATCCTGCAAATGGTGGCCGCCGTTGATTTGTGATTCTGGGCATGCGCTCGAGGTCAAAATATATTTCTCTTTTTCTTTCACATGCAGTACTCTTGTGCCTGTAGTATATTTTTAGAGAATGCGGTGAGTTTTGAAGAAATAAAATAGTTTTGTGCAGTTTCATCTGTTCTCAGCAGAGGGTGGCAAAATGCTGAGATCAACTGGAACGCCTTCTTACAAACCACATCTGTTGCTGTGGTTAGCAGTCCTTATTTTCATAAACTGAACTAAGTTGATCTTATCAGACCCACATGTATCTCGGCCTTCAGTCTGTTATCATTTTAATGTTTGAAATCTCCAATGCAAGTATGATTATGTAAAATTGAATACACAAGCTAAATTGATGATGAGGGACGGCTAGAGGTTTCTTCTGGTGCTGATTGGTTGGAGGACGGCAATTGGTTTCTTCTGGTGCTGATTGGTGGGAGGGACGGCTATAGGTTTCTTCTGGTTCTGATTGGTTGGAGGGAAGGCTATATGTTTCATCTGGTGCTGATTGGTTGGAGGGACGGCTATAGGTTTCTTCTGGTGCTGATTGGTTGGAGGGACGGCTATAGGTTTCTTCTGGTGCTGATTGGTTGGAGGGATGGCTATATGTTTCTTCTGGTGCTGATTGGTTGGAGGGACAGCTGTAGGTTTCTTATGGTGCTGATTGGTTGGAGGGACGGCAATAGGTTTCTTCTGGTGCTGATTGGTTGGAGGGACAGCTATAGGTTTCTTCTGATGCTGATTGGTTGGAGGGACAGCTATAGGTTTCTTCTGGTGCTGATTGGTTGGGGGTACGGCTATAGGTTTCTTCTGGTGCTGATTGGTTGGAGGGATGGCTATATGTTTCTTCTGGTGCTGATTGGTTGGAGGGACAGCTGTAGGTTTCTTATGGTGCTGATTGGTTGGAGGGACGGCAATAGGTTTCTTCTGGTGCTGATTGGTTGGAGGGACAGCTATAGGTTTCTTCTGATGCTGATTGGTTGGAGGGACAGCTATAGGTTTCTTCTGATGCTGATTGGTTGGAGGGACGGCTATAGGTTTCTTCTGGTGCTGATGGTTTGGAGGGACGGCTATAGGTTTTTGCTGGTGCTGATTGGTTGGAGGGACGGTTATAGGTTTCTTCTGGTGCTGATTGGTTGGAGGAACGGCTATGCTGTACGTGTCTTCTGGTGCTCATTGGTTGGAGGGACGGCTATAGGTTTCTTCTGGCGCTGGTTGGTTGGAGGGATGGCTATAGGTTTTTCTGGTGCTGATTGGTTGGAGGGACGGCTATAGGTTTCATCTGGTGCTGATTGGTTGGAGGGATGGCTATAGGTTTCTTCTGGTGCTGATTGGTTGGAGGGACAGCTATAGGTTTTTTTGGCGCTGATTGGTTGGAGGGACAGCTATAGGTTTCTTCTAGTGCTGATTGTTTGGAGGGACGGCTATAGGTTTTTTCTGGTGCTGATTGGTTGGAGGTACGGCTATATGGTTTCTTCTGGTGCTGATTGGTTGGAGGGACGGCTATATGGTTTCTTCTGGTGCTGATTGGTTGGAGGGACGGCTATAGGTTTCTTCTGGTGCTGATTGGTTGGAGGGATGGCTATATGTTTCTTCTGGTGCTGATTGGTTGGAGGGACGGCTATAGGTTTCTTCTGGTGCTGATTGGTTGGAGGGATGGCTATATGTTTCTTCTGGTGCTGATTGGTTGGAGGGACGGCTATAGGTTTCTTCTGGCGCTGGTTGGTTGGGGGGGACGGCTATAGGTTTCGTCTGGTGCTGATTGGTTGGAGGGAAGGCTATATGTTTCATCTGGTGCTGATTGGTTGGAGGGACTGCAATAGGTTTCTTCTGGTGCTGATTGGTTGGAGGGACGGCTATAGGTTTCTTCGAATGCTGGTTGGTTGGAGGGACGGCTATAGGTTTCTTCTGGTGCTGATTGGTTGGAGGGATGGCTATATGTTTCTTCTGGTGCTGATTGGTTGGAGGGACAGCTGTAGGTTTCTTATGGTGCTGATTGGTTGAAGGGACAGCTGTAGGTTTCTTATGGTGCTGATTGGTTGGAGGGACGGCAATAGGTTTCTTCTGGTGCTGATTGGTTGGAGGGACAGCTATAGGTTTCTTCTGATGCTGATTGGTTGGAGGGACAGCTATAGGTTTCTTCTGGTGCTGATGGTTTGGAGGGACGGCTATAGGTTTTTGCTGGTGCTGATTGGTTGGAGGGACGGTTATAGGTTTCTTCTGGTGCTGATTGGTTGGAGGAACGGCTATACTGTACGTGTCTTCTGGTGCTCATTGGTTGGAGGGACGGCTATAGGTATCTTCTGGCGCTGGTTGGTTGGAGGAACGGCTATAGGTTTTTCTGGTGCTGATTGGTTGGAGGAACGGCTATACTGTACGTGTCTTCTGGTGCTCATTGGTTGGAGGGACGGCTATAGGTGTCTTCTGGCGCTGGTTGGTTGGAGGGACGGTTATAGGTTTCTTCTGGTGCTGATTGGTTGGAGGAACGGCTATAGGTTTCTTCTGGTGCTGATTGGTTGGAGTGACAGCTATAGGTTTCTTCTGGTGCTGATTGGTTGGAGGGACGGCTATAGGTTTCTTCTGGTGCTGATTGGTTGGAGTGACAGCTATAGGTTTCTTCTGGTGCTGATTGGTTGGAGGGACGGCTATAGGTTTCTTCTGGTGCTGATTGGTTGGAGGGACAGCTATAGGTTTCATCAGGTGCTGATTGGTTGGAGGGATGGCTATAGGTTTCAAATGAGGGATAAATGAGGCTATAGGTTTCGTCTGGTGCTGATTGGTTGGAGGGACGGCTATAGGTTTCATCCGGTGCTGATTGGTTGGAGGGATGGCTATAGGTTTCTTCTGGTGCTGATTGGTTGGAGTGACAGCTATAGGTTTCTTCTGGTGCTGATTGGTTGGAGGGACGGCTATAGGTTTTTTTGGCGCTGATTGGTTGGAGGGACAGCTATAGGTTTCTTCTAGTGCTGATTGTTTGGAGGGACGGCTATAGGTTTTTTCTGGTGCTGATTGGTTGGAGGGACAGCTATAGGTTTCTTCTGGTGCTGATTGGTTGGAGTGACAACTATAGGTTTCTTCTGGTGCTGATTGGTTGGAGGGACGGCTATAGATTTCTTCTGGTGCTGATTGGTTGGAGGGACAGCTATAGGTTTCATCAGGTGCTGATTGGTTGGAGGGATGGCTATAGGTTTCAAATGAGGGACAAATGAGGCTATAGGTTTCTTCTGGTGCTGATTGGTTGGAGGGACGGCTATATGGTTTCTTCTGGTGCTGATTGGTTGGAGGGACGGCTATAGGTTTCAAATGAGGGACAAATGAGGATATAGGTTTCTTCTGGTGCTGATTGGTTGGAGGGAAAGCTATAGGTTTTTTTCTGGTGCTGATTGGTTGGAGGGACGGCTGTAGGTTTCTTCTGGAGCAGATTGGTTGGAGGGACGGCAATAGGTTTCTTCTGGTGCTGATTGGTTGAAGGACGGCTATAGGTTTCTTCTGGTGCTGATTGGTTGGAAGGAAAGCTATAGGTTTTTTTCTGGTGCCGATTGGTTTGAGGGACGGCAATAGGTTTCATCTGGAGCATATTGGTTGGAGGGAAGGCAATGCTGATTGGTTGGAGGGAAAGCTATAGGTTTTTTTCTGGTGCTGATTAGTTGGACGGAGGGCTATAGGTTTCTTTTGGTGCTGATTGGTTGGAATGACGGCTATAGGTTTCTTCTGGTGCTGATTGGTTGGAGGGAAAGCTGAAGGTTTTTTTCTGGTGGTGATTGGTTTGAGGGACGGCAATAGGTTTCTTCTGGTGCTGATTGGTTGGAAGGACGGCTATAGGTTTCTTCTGGTGCTGATTGGTTGGAAGGACGGCTATAGGTTTTTTCTGGTGCTGATTGGTTGGAGGGACGGCTATAGGTTTCTTCTGGTGCTGATTGGTTGGAGTGACAGCTGTAGGTTTCTTCTGGTGCTGATTGGTTGGAGGTACGGCTATATGGTTTCTTCTGGTGCTGATTGGTTGGAGGGACGGCTATAGGTTTCTTCTGGTGCTGATTGGTTGGAGGGATGGCTATATGTTTCTTCTGGTGCTGATTGGTTGGAGGGACGGCTATAGGTTTCTTCTGGTGCTGATTGGTTGGAGGGATGGCTATATGTTTCTTCTGGTGCTGATTGGTTGGAGGTACGGCTAAAGGTTTCTTCTGGCGCTGGTTGGTTGGGGGGACGGCTATAGGTTTCGTCTGGTGCTGATTGGTTGGAGGGAAGGCTATATGTTTCATCTGGTGCTGATTGGTTGGAGGGACTGCAATAGGTTTCTTCTGGTGCTGATTGGTTGGAGGGATGGCTATAGGTTTCTTCGAATGCTGGTTGGTTGGAGGGACGGCTATAGGTGTCTTCTGATGCTGATTGGTTGGAGGGACAGCTATAGGTTTCTTCTGGTGCTGATGGTTTGGAGGGACGGCTATAGGTTTTTGCTGGTGCTGATTGGTTGGAGGGACGGTTATAGGTTTCTTCTGGTGCTGATTGGTTGGAGGAACGGCTATACTGTACGTGTCTTCTGGTGCTCATTGGTTGGAGGGACGGCTATAGGTTTCTTCTGGCGCTGGTTGGTTGGAGGGACGGCTATAGGTTTTTCTGGTGCTGATTGGTTGGAGGGACGGCTATAGGTTTCTTCTGGTGCTGATTGGTTGGAGGGATGGCTATAGGTTTCTTCTGGTGCTGATTGGTTGGAGTGACAGCTATAGGTTTCTTCTGGTGCTGATTGGTTGGAGGGACGGCTATAGGTTTTTTTGGCGCTGATTGGTTGGAGGGACAGCTATAGGTTTCTTCTAGTGCTGATTGTTTGGAGGGACGGCTATAGGTTTTTTCTGGTGCTGATTGGTTGGAGGGACGGCTATATGTTTCTTCTGGTGCTGATTGGTTGGAGTGACAGCTATAGGTTTCTTCTGGTGCTGATTGGTTGGAGGGACGGCTATAGGTTTCTTCTGGTGCTGATTGGTTGGAGGGACAGCTATAGGTTTCATCAGGTGCTGATTGGTTGGAGGGATGGCTATAGGTTTCAAATGAGGGACAAATGAGGCTATAGGTTTCGTCTGGTGCTGATTGGTTGGAGGGATGGCTATATGGTTTCTTCTGGTGCTGATTGGTTGGAGGGACGGCTATAGGTTTCAAATGAGGGACAAATGAGGATATAGGTTTCTTCTGGTGCTGATTGGTTGGAGGGAAAGCTATAGGTTTTTTTCTGGTGCTGATTGGTTGGAGGGACGGCTATAGGTTTCTTCTGGAGCAGATTGGTTGGAGGGACGGCAATAGGTTTCTTCTGGTGCTGATTGGTTGGAGGGAAAGCTATAGGTTTTTTTCTGGTGCTGATTGGTTGGAGGGATGGCTATAGGTTTCTTCTGGTGCTGATTGGTTGAAGGACGGCTATAGGTTTCCTTTGGTGCTGACTGGTTGGAATGAAAGCTATAGGTTTCTTCTGGTGCTGATTGGTTGGAGGGAAAGCTGAAGATTTTTTTCTGGTAGTGATTGGTTTGAGGGACAGCAATAGGTTTCTTCTGGTGCTGATTGGTTGGAAGGACGGCTAAAGGTTTTTTCTGGTGCTGATTGGTTGGAGGGACGGCTATAGGTTTCTTCTGGTGCTGATTGGTTGGAGTGACAGCTGTAGGTTTCTTCTGGTGCTGATTGGTTGGAGGTACGGCTATATGGTTTCTTCTGGTGCTGATTGGTTGGAGGGACGGCTATAGGTTTCTTCTGGTGCTGATTGGTTGGAGGGATGGCTATATGTTTCTTCTGGTGCTGATTGGTTGGAGGGACGGCTATAGGTTTCTTCTGGTGCTGATTGGTTGGAGGGATGGCTATATGTTTCTTCTGGTGCTGATTGGTTGGAGGGACGGCTATATGGTTTCTTCTGGTGCTGATTGGTTGGAGGGATGGCTATATGTTTCTTCTGGTGCTGATTGGTTGGAGGGACGGCTATATGTTTCTTCTGGTGCTGATTGGTTGGAGGGAAAGCTATAGGTTTTTTTCTGGTGCTGATTGGTTGGAGGGACGGCAATAGGTTTCTTCTGGTGCTGATTGGTTGGAAGGACGACTATAGGTTTCATCTGGAGCAGATTGGTTGAAGGGACGGCAATAGGTTTCTTCTGGTGCTGATTGGTTGGAGGTAAAGCTATAGGTTTTTTTCTGTTAATGATTGGTTGGAGGGACGGCTATAGGTTTCTTCTGTTGCTGATTGGTTGGAAGCACGGCTATAGGTTTCTTCTGGTGCTGATTGGTTGGAGGGAAAGCTATAGGTTTTTTTCTGGTGCTGATTGGTTTGAGGGACGGCAATAGGTTTCTTCTGGTGCTGATTGGTTGGAAGGACGGCTATAGGTTTCTTCTGGTGCTGATTGGTTGGAGGGACGGCTATATGTTTCTTCTGGTGCTGATTGGTTGGAGTGACAGCTGTAGATTTCTTCTGGTGCTGATTGGTTGGAGGGAAATCTATATGGTTTCTTCTGGTGCTGATTGGTTGGAGGGACGGCTATAAGTTTCTTCTGGTGCTGATTGGTTGGAGGGATGGCTATATGTTTCTTCTGGTGCTGATTGGTTGGAGGGACGGCTAAAGGTTTCTTCTGGTGCTGATTGGTTGGAGTGACAGCTATAGGTTTCTTCTGGTGCTGATTGGTGGGAGGGACGGCTATATGGTTTCTTCTAGTGCTGATTGGTTGGAGGGACAGCTATAGGTTTCATCAGGTGCTGATTGGTTGGAGGGATGGCTATAGGTTTCAAATGAGGGACAAATGAGGCTATAGGTTTCTTCTGGTGCTGATTGGTTGGAGGGACGGCTATATGGTTTCTTCTGGTGCTGATTGGTTGAAGGGACGGCTATAGGTTTCAAATGAGGGACAAATGAGGATATAGGTTTCTTCTGGTGCTGATTGGTTGGAGGGAAAGCTACAGGTTTTTTTCTGGTGCTGATTGGTTGGAGGGACGGCTATAGGTTTCTTCTGGAGCAGATTGGTTGGAGGGAAAGCTATAGTTTTTCTTCTGGTGCTGATTGGTTGGAGGGAAAGCTATAGGTTTTTTTCTGGTGCTGATTGGTTGGAGGGACGGCTATAGGTTTCTTCTGGTGCTGATTGGTTGGAAGGACGGCTATAGGTTTCTTTCGGTGCTGATTGGTTGGAGGGAAAGCTATATTTTTTTTTCTGGTGCTGATTGGTTGGAGGGACGGCTATAGGTTTCTTCTGGTGCTGATTGGTTGGAAGGACGGCTATAGGTTTCATCTGGAGCAGATTGGTTGGAGGGACGGCAATGCTGATTGGTTGGAGGGAAAGCTATAGGTTTTTTTCTGTTGCTGATTGGTTGGAGGGACGGCTATATGTTTCTTCTGGTGCTGATTGGTTGGAGTGACGGCTATAGGTTTCTTCTGGTGCTGATTGGTTGGAGGGACAGCTATAGGTTTCTTCTGGTGCTGATTCGTTGGAGGGACGGCTATAGGTTTTTTTGGCGCTGATTGGTTGGAGGGACAGCTATAGGTTTCTTTTCTGGTGCTGATTGGTTGGAGGGACGGCTATAGGTTTCTTCTGGAGCAGATTGGTTGGAGGGATGGCAATAGGTTTCTTCTGGTGCTGATTGGTTGGAGGGAAAGCTATAGTTTTTCTTCTGGTGCTGATTGGTTGGAGGGACGGCTATAGGTTTCTTCTGGTGCTGATTGGTTGGAAGGACGACTATAGGTTTCATCTGGAGCAGATTGGTTGGAGGGACGGCAATAGGTTTCTTCTGGTGCTGATTGGTTGGAGGTAAAGCTATAGTTTTTTTTCTGTTGCTGATTGGTTGGAGGGACGGCTATAGGTTTCTTCTGGTGCTGATTGGTTGGAAGAACGGCTATAGGTTTCTTCTGGTGCTGATTGGTTGGAGGGAAAGCTATAGGTTTTTTTCTGGTGCGGATTGGTTTGAGGGACGGCAATAGGTTTCTTCTGGTGCTGATTGGTTGGAAGGACGGCTATAGGTTTCTTCTGGTGCTGATTGGTTGGAGGGACGGCTATAGGTTTCTTCTGGTGCTGATTGGTTGGAGTGACAGCTGTAGGTTTCTTCTGGTGCTGATTGGTTGGAGGGACGTCTATATGGTTTCTTCTGGTGCTGATTGGTTGGAGGGACGGCTATAGGTTTCTTCTGGTGCTGATTGGTTGGAGGGACGGCTAAAGGTTTCTTCTGGTGCTGATTGGTTGGAGTGACAGCTATAGGTTTTTTTCTGGTGCTGATTGATTGGAGGGACGGCTATAGGTTTCTTCTGGTGCTGATTGGTTGGAAGGACGGCTATAGGTTTCTTCCGGTGCTGATTGGTTGGAGGGAAAGCTATAGTTTTTCTTCTGGTGCTGATTGGTTGGAGGGAAAGCTATAGGTTTTTTTCTGGTGCTGATTGGTTGGAGGGACGGCTATAGGTTTCTTCTGGTGCTGATTGGTTGGAAGGACGGCTATAGGTTTCTTCCGGTGCTGATTGGTTGGAGGGAAAGCTATAGTTTTTCTTCTGGTGCTGATTGGTTGGAGGGACGGCTATAGGTTTCTTCTGGTGCTGATTGGTTGGAGGGACGGCTAAAGGTTTCTTCTGGTGCTGATTGGTTGGAGTGACAGCTATAGGTTTCTTCTGGTGCTGATTGGTGGGAGGGACGGCTATATGATTTCTTCTAGTGCTGATTGGTTGGAGGGACAGCTATAGGTTTCATCAGGTGCTGATTGGTTGGAGGGATGGCTATAGGTTTCAAATGAGGGACAAATGAGGCTATAGGTTTCTTCTGGTGCTGATTGGTTGGAGGGTCGGCTATTTGGTTTCTTTTGGTGCTGATTGGTTGGAGGGACGGCTATAGGTTTCAAATGAGGGACAAATGAGGATATAGGCTTCTTCTGGTGCTGATTGGTTGGAGGGAAAGCTATAGGTTTTTTTCTGGTGCTAACTGGTTGGAGGGACGGCTATAGATTTCTTCTGGTGCTGATTGGTTGGAGGGACAGCTATAGGTTTCATCAGGTGCTGATTGGTTGGAGGGACGGCTATAGGTTTCAAATGAGGGACAAATGAGGATATAGGTTTCTTCTGGTGCTGATTGGTTGGAGGGAAAGCTATAGGTTTTTTTCTGGTGCTGATTGGTTGGAGGGACGGCTATAGGTTTCTTCTGGAGCAGATTGGTTGGAGGGACGGCAATAGGTTTCTTCTGGTGCTGATTGGTTGGAGGGAAAGCTATAGGTTTTTTTCTGGTGCTGATTGGTTGGAGGGATGGCTATAGGTTTCTTCTGGTGCTGATTGGTTGAAGGACGGCTATAGGTTTCTTCTGGTGCTGACTGGTTGGAATGAAAGCTATAGGTTTCTTCTGGTGCTAATTGGTTGGAGGGAAAGCTATAGGTTTTTTTCTGGTGGTGATTGGTTTGAGGGACGGCAATAGGTTTCTTCTGGTGCTGATTGGTTGGAAGGACGGCTATAGGTTTCTTCTGGTGCTTATTGGTTGGAGGGATGGCTATATGTTTCTTCTGGTGCTGATTGGTTGGAGGGACGGCTATAGGTTTCTTCTGGTGCTGATTGGTTGGAGGGATGGCTATATGTTTCTTCTGGTGCTGATTGGTTGGAGGGACGGCTATATGGTTTCTTCTGGTGCTGATTGGTTGGAGGGACGGCTATATGTTTCTTCTGGTGCTGATTGGTTGGAGGGACGGCTATATGGTTTCTTCTGGTGCTGATTGGTTGGAGGGATGGCTATAGGTTTCTTCTGGTGCTGATTGGTTGGAGGGACAGCTATAGATTTTTTCTGGTGCTGATTGGTTGAAGGGACAGCTATATGTTTCTTCTGGTGCTGATTGGTTGGAGGTACCGCTATATGGTTTTTTCTGGTGCTGATTGGTTGGAGGGACGGCTATAGGTGTCCTCTGGTGCTGATTGGTTGGAGTGACAGCTGTAGGTTTCTTCTTGTGCTGATTGGTTGGAGTGACAGCTGTAGGTTTCTTCTGGAGCTAATTGGTTGGAGGGACGGCAATAGGTTTGTTCTGGAGCTGAAAACCTCAGGTTAAGATTTTCTCAACTTTTCTGATACTGGTGTTCTCATCATGCACTGGGCCTTGAATAATTAACTAGGTTGATTTTTCACTGTTTTCCAGCTGTATTTACACTGTTTTATCATTGTTTTTGTTTTTAGTATTAGTAACTTGCCATTTTGTGACATTTGGAGTTCATTTTCTACACAAAATTCTTTCACCTTGTCTGTTCCCCGAATTTGGAAATCCAAAAAAGTCAGGTAAAAAAATTAATTGATGTTCAACAAATAAAAAACAGATATAATACAGATGAGCAAATGATAAAGCTTGGGTTGCTGAATATTTGATCCCTTACTTCAAAATCGCTCATAGTTAATGATATGATTTCAGATTACAATCTAGATGTGCTGTGTTTGACAGAAACCTGGCTAAAACCAAACGATTACATTACTTTAAATGAGTCAACCCCACAAGATTACTGTTTAAACATGAACCTCCTCTGAAATGCAAAGGGGGAGGTCTTGCTGTAATTTATAGTAATATTTTCAAAACCACAAAGAAATCTAATTTTAAATATACTTCTTTTGAAGTGTTGGTGCTTAATGTAAAAATATATAGTGTAAACGATAAATCACGTTTGAGATTTCTGCTGGCTACTGTAAACAGGCCACCAGGGCACCATAAAGATTTTATCAAAGAATTTGCGGACTTTCTATCAGAATTAGTATTGGCTAACGATAAAGCACTAATTGTTGGTGATTTTAATATACATGTAGATAATGAAAAAGATACATTGGGATTGGCACTTAAAGACATCGTAAACTCAATTGGAGTTAGACAACACGTGTCAGGACCCACTCATCGTCGTAATCATACTCTAGATCTAATATTATCACAAGGAATAGATGTTGATGCCGTTGAAATTCTGCAGCAGAGCGATGACATCTCAGACCATTATCTAGTCTCATGTAAATTACATTTAGCTAAGGCTGCAAAGCCGACTCCGTGTTGTAAATATGTTAGACCTATAACTTCTGCCACTAAAGATTGCTTTATCAATAATCTTCCTAATCAGTTTCATCATCTCAGCATCCCGGATAGCTTAGAAGAACTTGATATTGCAACAGAAACTTTTAACTCTCTCTTTTCCAGCACTTTAGACGCAGTTGCTCCGTTGCGCTTAAAGAAGATTAAAGAAAATAGTCCAACGCCGTGGTACAACGAGCACACTCAGGCCCTTAAGAGAGCAGCCAGAAAAATGGAGCGCAACTGGAAGAAAACAAAACTAGAGGTATTTCGGATTTCATGGAAAGAGAGCTCGATTGCTTACAGAGAGGCTTTAAAAGCTGCTAGATCTGCTTATTTTTCAACCCTATTAGAAGAAAATAAACATAATCCTAGGTATTTATTTGAAACAGTGGCTAAACTAACGAAAAAGAAAGCTTCAAGCACAGAAGTTTCCGGGCAACACAGTTATGACTTTATGAACTTCTTCACTTATAAGATTGATAATATCAGGGACAAAATTATAACTATGCAACCGTCTTCTACAGTATCGCATCAGGGAGTGCATTGTAGTCTCCCAGAGGAAAATTTTTATTCATTTGTTGCTGTAGGAGAGCTAGAATTCTGCAAACTCGTTAATTCATCTAAATCGAGAACTTGTATGTTAGACCCTATACCGACTAAGCTATTGAAAGAGATGCTTCCAGAGATCATAGATCCTCTTCTTAATATCATTAATTCGTCTTTGTCTCGAGGATACGTACCAAAAACCTTTAAGCTGGCTATGATAAAACAGCTTGTTAAAAAAACGCAACTTGATCCTTCAGAATTAGTCAATTACAGGCCGATCTCAAATCTGCCTTTTCTGTCAAAGATATTAGAAAAAGCAGTATCCTCACAACTGTGTTCCTTTCTTGAAAGAAATGGTATCTGTGAGGATTTTCAGTCAGGATTTAGACCGCACCATAGTACTAGTACTAAGACAGCTCTCATTAGAGTTACAAATGATTTACTTTTATCATCCGATCGTGGTTTTAGCTCTTAGTGTTACTTGATCTTAGTGCTGCATTTGACACAATTGACCACAACATTCTTTTAAATAGACTAGAAAACTATGTTGGCATTAGTGGAATTGCACTAGCATGGTTTAAATCATACTTATCTGACCGTTATCATACTTATCTGACCGTTATCAGTTTGTAGCAGTAAATGAAGAGATGTCTTATCGATCACAAGTTCAGTATGACGTACCACAAGGCTCAGTACTAGGACCGCTGCTGTTCACTCTGTACATGCTACCATTAGGAGATATCATTAGGAAACATGGAATTAGCTTTCACTGTTATGCCGATGATACTCAGCTGTATATTTCTTCAAAACCTAACGAAACTTACCAATTCACAAAATTAACGGAATGCATAGCTGATATAAAAAATTGGGTGACTACTAATTTCCTACTACTAAACTCTGAAAAAACAGAGATTCTAATTATTGGACAAAAAACTTCCACACGTAATAACCTAGAATACTGTCTAACACTTGATGGCTGCTCTATTAAGTCTTCGTCGTCGGTTAGGAACCTGGGTGTGCTCTTTGATAGCAATTTTTCATTTGAAAGTCACGTGTCTAGTATCTGTAAAACCGCATTTTTCCATCTTAAAAATATATATCTAAATTACAACATATGCTCTCATTAACAAATGCGGAACAATTAGTTCATGCGTTCATGACATCAAGACTAGATGTAATGCTCTACTGGGTGGTTGCCCTGCACGCTTAATAAATAAACTACAGCTGGTCCAAAACGCTGCAGCTCGAGTTCTTACTAGAACCAGGAAATATGACCATATTAGCCCGGTTCTGTCAACACTGCATTGGCTGCCTATTAAACATCGTATAAATTTTAAAATATCGTTGATTACTTACAAAGCACTAAATGGTTTAGCTCCGCAGTACTTGAGCGAGCTCTTAACGCATTATAGTCCTTCACGTCTATGGCCATCTCAAAATTCGGGCCAGTTGATAATACCTAGAATCTCAAAATCGACTGCTGGCGGTAGATCCTTTTCCTATTTAGCACCAAAACTTTGGAACAGTCTTCCTACCATTGTCCGGGAAGCAGACACACTCTGTCAGTTCAAAGCTAGACTAAAAACACATCTCTTTGACCTAGCATACACATAATATATTATAGACTTCTATAATTCAATGTTAGGCTGCATAGATTAGGTCAGCCGGAACTGGGAACTCTTCCCTTAAATCCTGATGTACTCGTTACATCATAAGAAGAATGGCATCTATGCTAATTTTAGTGTCTTTGTTTATCCCGAGGTTTTCCCGCAGCCTACCGGATCCAGGCCATATCAAGATCTGACTAGGAGCTTTGCCTGGACCCGATGACAACGCAGTGCTGAAGTGCCAACTAGCCTCTCCCTATGGAGGATCCCTTTCCCACTCTACAGATAAAATGTTGTGATTCCGGTTCGCGTACCTACCCCGAAGTGATAAAATAAAACAAAATTCTGTATCAAATTACAGTTACTGTAAATCAGGCCTCTAGTTCATAAACGCCAGAGGAGAACTGGCCCCCGACTGAGCCTGGGTTCTCCCAAGGTTTTTTTTTCTCTCCATTAAGTCACCTGATGGAGTTTTAGGACACCAGTAGGTCACCTGATGGAGTTTAGGATACCAGTAGGTCACCTGATGGAGTTTTAGGACACCAGTAGGTCACCTAATGGAGTTTAGGACACCAGTAGGTCAGATGGAGTTTTAGGACACCAGTAGGTCACCTGATGGAGTTTAGGACACCAGTAGGTCACCTGATGGAGTTTTAGGACACCAGTAGGTCACCTGATGGAGTTTTAGGACACCAGTAGGTCACCTGATGGAGTTTAGGACACCATTAGGTCACCTGATGGAGTTTTAGGACACCAGTAGGTCACCTGATGGAGTTTTAGGACACCAGTAGGTCACCTGATGGAGTTTTAGGACACCAGTAGGTCACCTGATGGAGTTTAGGACACCAGTAGGTCACCTGATGGAGTTTTAGGACACCAGTAGGTCACCTGATGAAGTTTTAGGACACCAGTAGGTCACCTGATGGAGTTTAGGACACCATTAGGTCACCTGATGGAGTTTTAGGACACCAGTAGGTCACCTGATGGAGTTTTAGGACACCAGTAGGTCACCTGATGGAGTTTAGGACACCAGTAGGTCACCTGATGGAGTTTTAGGACACCAGTAGGTCACCTGATGGAGTTTAGGACACCAGTAGGTCACCTGATGGAGTTTTAGGACACCAGTAGGTCACCTGATGGAGTTTTAGGACACCAGTAGGTCACCTGATGGAGTTTTAGGACACCAGTAGGTCACCTGATGGAGTTTTAGGACACCAGTAGGTCACCTGATGGACTTTTTCGGTTCCTTGCCACTGTTGCCTTTGGCTTGCTCAGTTGGGGATATTCAAATTAATTAACCAAGCATTAATACCATTGATCAGCCCTACCAAACGTGGATGTTTTTTCCACTAAGAAACAAGCATTGTTGTGTTATTTGATTGATACTGTGAAGCTGCTTTGATGCAATTTGTATTGTGAAAGGCGCTATATAAATACACTTGACTTGACTTGACTTGACAAAATGACACATTCAAACACAAAAACGATCCATCAAATGGTACCGTCATTGTGTATTGTCTACCAAGTATTGAGGTCTCTGCGTTCAGTGGTGGGTGATTTGTGATATAGATATAATTTTTCACACCACAGCTATTGTATTAAGTGCTAAGATGTTTCTAAGTAAAGCATAAACTTTAAAAGTGTGGTTTAATTCAATGTTATATTGTATGAGTGAAATGTATTGCAAAGGAAACTAAATAGATATTACTCAACCTTTTACAAGCCAAGTTAAAATTACGTATTTTCTTTGTTACTTTAACTTAACTTTCAGTTCACTTAATTCCATATGTGAAATTTACTTAAAAAATGTGTGAAAAAACTTGCCAAAGAAAAATTAAGTAAATTTTACTTATTGTTTTTTTTCAGTGCATTTTTAACACGTCATTTCATATTTATATGCAATGCAGAGATTCCCCAACTTTTTTATCAGCTGAACCTCTTTGACCTAAAATATTTACTTGAGATTTTAAGTTAATAAGTTAGGCGAATAATAAAATATCAATAATAATAAAATTAAGTTTATGGTTCTCTGATGTCGGTTGATGGTCACATGACATGCAGGTAAACAAATAAAATACTTAATCTTTCATTTTGATCATCTTTCATCTGTTTTAAATGATTTCAAATTAAATCCTTTTTCAAATTAAATTATTCATTTCAATTTAACACTTTAATGACATAATTGATTACTTAATAGCTTTTCATTAAACTCACGAGCCCCATTTTGGGAAACTCTGACAAAATGTAGACTTCATGTTGCTGGTAACAGAGAATGGAATATATATTCTTTCTCTTTGTATTTTTATATAAATTTGGTTCAAGATTATCCTATTCAAATCAATATGATAAATGAGTTAGGTCAAAAGTAATCCAAAAGTAGTCTGATTATGTTACATTAAATGTGTAATGTAATGGATTATGTTACTAACTAAAAAATTGTATCATGTTGCTAGTAACAAATATTAGTCGTACAGTATGAAACTATGATATTATAAAACTGACATTTAGCCTATCACATTGGGGAGGACGTTATTATTTAAAGAAGGGAAGAAAAAGCCGTTCACAGTTCGGTATGAAGATCATACAATAATCTGCCATTGCTATCTGTTTACATTTCGAATGGCAGACATTTAGTGTGAAATGCTCATTTTAATTTACATTTCTTAACTTCACTAAAGCCTAACGAACATCTACATCTGAATTATATGTAGCCTATATATCCCACTATAGAAACGGAAGGGTCTGAGGAATATGAGGAATATGAGGCAGGGCTGCGTGTGTGTTCTGCAGCGGGCTGAAATCCCAGATGACGTCACGGGGAGAGAACGGGAGAGAGTCAGCAGACACTCAGGAAACACACGCTCCCTTTAAACATCACAGTCATGCCTCAGATGGACCTTTAGGGATCGCAGACCTCAGGAAAAACAACCCACATCCCATCATCTCCATCGTCCACCACGACATGACAACTGGAATTTAAATGTACGCCTTTGTAGCCTACATCAGCATTTAGGTGAGTTTCTGAAGCGCATCTATCCAAACCAGCGAATTAAATCGGTCTATGTAGCCTATTATTTATTATTTAAAATACACCATATTTATTATATATAATTTATTATATAACAAGGACTATCAAAGGTAGTATAGTATAGTGGTACTCACAGTTTAGTGCTGTTTTCTGTTGGTCTGTGTTGTTTTGCGCATTCTGCCTACACCACCAAACAGCGCTGCATCACATCCTGACCCGTTTACCGTCAAATAAAAGACGCATTCAGATATATTTCCAGGTTTTGCTTGCATCCATGTGCTCACTGAGCATGTGCTGCTCCTGTATTGAGGCTTTGATATTCGTCCTGCTGGATGAACTGATCAGGGAAACCTACATGTCAGACTGGCAGAGGTCTCATTGGCCAGTATCTCTACTGACTCTCATTATAAGAAAGCTGAGTTTACTTGGATTTCGAATTGTATGTATTTTTAATGATTTATTTTAGGGGTGTAATGATACCCTCATGTCGTCATTCGATACATATCGCAATGCTGAACTCACGAAACGACATTATTGCGATACTCCAATACATATGATAAAAGGTTAACCAAAAATGTACAGTTGATTAAAATGCTAAATGTTGTGTTACATTGTGTGTGTAAATAAACTTGGACTTGATGTTAAAACCCAAAGCACAGGACAATATATGACACCAGAATAACCATATTCATGATTCTGAAGCTGAAAATACAGAATTATTTTAGACGGATATACTTGCACTTGTACTACATATATTAAAAATAATGTAGGTCACTTTTTACTGGTAACATCAGACATTTGGCATTTTCAGGACCCACAAATATTCCCCTCGTTGCATTATTATACATTATATTCAACATTATATATAGTAGTTTAATGTAGTACTGACACTAAATTTCTCACACAGAAATTTTCATTTCGGGTCATCTATCCACAATACATATTGTCACTATCCACAATACAGGCATTTTTGTATTGTGGTGTATTGTAACACGAGATATTGTTACACCCCTACTTTATATATTTTTATATGTTACCGAAATCATGTTTTAAAACTGACTTCACAGAATTAAAACAAAGTAATATCATAATACTATTATAATATAATGTTTGGCTCGTTTCATGATTTAAAATGCTAATACAATGTTGTCGATGCGATATCAAACTTCTGGTGCTTGTATTTCATAAACATTCCTTTCACTTTGCCTCCATCCAGGTCTTTTTAAGCGCCGATATGCCAGAACAAAGCAACGATTACCGGGTGGTTGTGTTTGGAGCCGGCGGAGTGGGCAAAAGCTCCCTGGTCTTGCGCTTTGTGAAGGGAACCTTTCGCGAGAGCTACATCCCCACCGTCGAGGACACCTACAGGCAGGTGATCAGCTGCGACAAGAGCATCTGCACGCTCCAGATCACGGACACCACCGGCAGCCACCAGTTCCCCGCCATGCAGCGCCTGTCCATCACTAAAGGCCACGCATTCATCTTAGTCTACTCTATCTCCAGCAAACAGTCTCTGGAGGAGCTCAAGCCCATCTTTGAGCAGATCTGCCTGATTAAGGGAGACATCGAGAACATCCCGATCATGCTGGTGGGAAACAAGAACGACGAGCTGAACAGCCGTGAAGTGGAGAGCGGGGACGGAGAGGCTGCGGCCAAGAGGTGGAAGTGCGCCTTCATGGAGACCTCAGCCAAGACCAATCACAACGTCAAGGAGCTGTTTCAGGAGCTTCTGAACTTGGAGAAACGCAGGACTGTGAGCCTTCAGATCGACGGCAAGAAGAGCAAGCAGCAAAAACGAGCTGAGAAGCTTAAGGGCAAATGTGTGGTCATGTAAAAAACCAAAGTGTGTTTGGAAAACCAAAGCGTTTTGCTGATGGCGTTAATGCACCGTTTACACCTGAAGACAAGAACGTTGGAAGAGGAGCGAGGATTTAGTGGGACAACAAAAATGGAAATGTGGTAAACCGTTAAGGCTTTATTTCTTCTGTGGAACACAAACCTTATGTGACAAACATCCCATCCACTAACATTATATGCGATTATGCAAAAGAGTGAGCAAAATATACATTCCTTACTTATTCTTTTACTTTATTTTCTTTGGAGAAATACGGAGTTCCTAAAGGGACATGATGGCGGAAAAAACATGAGATGGGAGGACAGATAATAAGTCAATGCTTCTCTAACAAATGGTTGCATTCAACTGAGAAACTTTGCATTCACTCACAAAACATTTAGAGCTCTTTCTCTTTTCTCTTTTTGAGTTTCTTGGTGGAATGCAAGCGTTTTGCGAGGGAACGCAACATTCTAGGGGGAAGGCAAAACATTTGCGAGAGAAAGCAAAAGCATTGACAAATAATTTTTCCTCCATTTCATAATTTGTCCTCCATCATGTTCCTTTAGGGGCTCTGTATGGGGTCCAACCGGTTGAAGGTCCAAATGTGAGTTTCAGTGCAGCTTCAAAGTCTCGACACGACCCAGCCGAGGAATAGAGTCTCATCTAGACAAACATCTGTCATTTTCAACAAAAAAATAAACATTTATATACTTTTTAATCACAAATGCTCGTCTTGCACTAGCTCTGCGATGCGCCACACATTACGTAATCACATTGAAAGGTTATGCGTGACGTAGGAGGAAGTACCGACCTAGTGTTTACAAAGCCAACGTGCAAAGAAAATACATTAATAAAAGGTAAAACAACGATGTCGGATGATGTTTACGTTGGAGGAGAAAATGAGATTGAGTTTTTCGTCCTATCCACATACTTCAGCTCACCGCCTGACCTTTCCAACGAGATTACGTGAACGTGCAGGAAGAGCATTTGTGGTTAAAAAGTATATATGATTTTTTTGTTTTAGAAAATGACAGATGTTTGTCTAGATGAGACTCTTATTCCTCGGCTGGATCGGGTCGAGACTTTGAAGCTGCACTGAAACTCACATTTGGACCTTCAACCCGTTGGACCCCATTGAAGCCACTATATGGAGAAAATCCTGGAATGTTTTCCTCAAAAAACCATTTCTTTTCGACTGAAGACAGAAAGACATGAATATCTTAGATGACGTGGGGTTGAGTAAATTATCAGGAAATTGTCATTTTGAAGTGAACTAATCCTTTAATTTTACATTTTGTAATGACATAACTTCGCCAGCTTGTCACAGATGTGATTGTGGTGTAATCAAAGTTCACAGCAACATCAGTGCCTGTCAACTCTCAGTTTTACTCCCTTCTAGACCACGAAACCCCAGGCTAACCCAATGGACCCAGTGGCAGTACTAATACCTTTTTTAAATCAATAAGCATTTCAAAAAGCAGTAAAATCAGGACAAGGGTTTTAAAACCACTAGCTATTCCTGAGATCGATTGAAATAGTCGCATTAGCTTTATAGCCGCTGTGTGGAAAACAGCTGCCTCTTACAGCACAGGCCGGGCGAAATTAATGTGTTTATAACAGAGACGTCATGTATATATGGCAGTTCATGATCGCATTCATCAACTGAATGGTAACATGTCAAGGCATGCAGCCAGTAGTAATCAACTAAAATAAGCTAGATGGTTGTTACTGTGTTAGTTGTGCATCTCTCTGTCAAGGTTTTAAAGACGGCTGTCATAGTTTTATTATATACCTTCGATTTGATTGTATCAAAGCTTTATTTTTATTTTTAGGGTTTTTAGGTTTTCTTTTTATTAATGAGTTTATAAATGTGCTCTTCCAAACACAGAGTTGACTATTTTCCCAGTAATATGCAGTATTTGTATGAAGAGATGTTGTAGTATGAAAGGAAAGATCAGCTACAACACAGTCACATTAACTAATTGTAAGCCTTATTGGCAGACTCATTTTTGAACACGGTACACATAATAATATTAATCGCTGACAAATTTACAGTTGGCAGTGGTTTTTCAAGCGAACTAACATGATCTATCATCTACATGTGTTTACACATATTTAGTGAAATATCAACATGTGCTTTTGAGAGGATAGCTTTTCTAATTATGTATTTTAGCATGACAGCTCTTGTACAGTGAGTTATTAATCAAGTTCAAGTGCTATATTATATTTGTTACACGAAGAAACTCACTTGTCTGGTCAGAGTGAAGTAAACAGCTGCATATTTTCTGTAGTAGAGTACTGGAGAGCTTTATCAAATGTGTTATTTAACTTGAATAGCAGAATCTGTGCAAATGTAGCTAGTGAAAATGTGTATCACGGGTACAGGGGTTGCCAAGACCTAAAGCTTACAGTGGGTTTCTGTTATACAGTAGGAGTTCTGATATAAAAATTGCTCTATTGTTTTGATGAAATGCCTGTATAGACATCATGTGTGCCTACAAGTTTATATGATTGTATTTTAGGTCACAAGAATAAATAATATTATGCATTTGATCAAATGTCTTCATTCGTGTTATTTAAGAATTTAACTAGAAAATGAATCCATCATTTTCACATGAAAGAACATTTTAAGGGTTGTAATAGAAATTTCGGCTCCTTTTGTATTCAAACAATTGTGTAAAGATCATTCTAGCAGCTGCCACGTTTATGCGTGTATCTATTCAAACCGCTGATGGATGGATTGACTCTGGGCAGAAATGATGGTGGTGTGTGTGTGTGTGTGTGTGTGTGTGTGTGTGTGTGTGTGTGTGTGCGTGTGTGTGTGTGTGCGTGCGTGCGTGTGTGTGTGTGTGCGTGTGTGTGTGTGTGTGTGCGTGTGTGTGTGTGTGTGTGCGTGCGTGTGTGTGTGTGCGTGTGTGTGGGGGAAGGTGCACGGGGGAAGAATTTCTGTGCTATTTAGACAGTCAGAGTAATAAAGCCTGGGAGGCTCATTATCGGCAAGTCAAGTGCCCTACAGTATAATGGAGCACCTGCCAACACTTAACCAGCATCAAGCTCTCTCATGATGATGAACACCACCAGCACAATACACCCTTCATCTGACTAAAACATGCTGTCATTATAAACAACAAAAACTAGCAACAATGATATCAGATGACATCAAATCTGACAAAAGAATGGCTCCATTTTAGATTATTTTGATAGTCTACTTTAGAAATTCTTCTAGCTATAAGTAACTACGTGTCAACTTATTATACTAACCCAACCTAACAGTGTACTACAGTCTACTTATACTCTAATGAGAGTTCGTTGGCATGTAGTTAATGAAGACAGGTAAACAGGGAAAGCTGCAGCTCGGGGACATCCACTGGAGGAAAGTTGAACTGAACCCATGTGTTGATTTATTTAACAAAACTTGATCAAAACAAATGCAAATTAAAATAAAACTTGAAATAAACTTGAACAAATATAAACTCACCAAAAGCATTTACACAAAGCTTGGAACATAGGGCTATATATACACACATACTAATGACTTGACAAGACACCTAAAAGCAATGAACATGAACAATGAACCAATGACAAAACAGAACAGAGAACTACATGACTACTAATGAAAACAACACATGAAGCAAGCGAGCACATGACATGATCACATGAGGAGAAAGGGAAACACATGACTGGCTGTGTCTGAAATCACATACTCTCTTGTGGGTACTTATTTTAAATATGTAATATATTCTATATACTGTAATATGAATGAGTGTAGTATGAATGTAATCTGGACGTACTGCATCCTATATGTTGTCATTATCATGTCAACTACCAGCATCAGTTGTGTTGCGTCACCGCTATTCACAAATCCTCTCCCGTGGCCTCATGGGATAGTAAAGCGTCTATCATATACTTCAGAATCTCTGTATTCATATTGTTTCGCCTGCATAAGTGACACTAACCACTGACTTGTATTATATGATTGTCATTATACCAAGGACCACGGTTTCAGCCAAAAACCTCTTTACATTTCTACTGAAAAAAAGACACTTACATCTTGGATAACCTGAGTAAATTGGCAGCAATGAAATCAAAATAGTTTTTTTTTGGGGGGGGGGGGGGGGGGGGGGGCTTTTACTATGAATATGTTAGTCTTACTGTTCTTTATAAGCTAATGTGCTCCAAAACAATGACAGAATTCACATTTAGAAGATATAAGCATTCAAATATGGACATTGATTTTGATGGCATCACTCTGCACTTCGGCACGCCTATACGCCTACTCTATCTGATTATTTGTAACAGTGAACTCGTAAAACAGCTTATCACTTAATGAATTGACAGCCTGTCCGCTAATCTTCAACGTGTTTGCTATTAAATAGTAATCCTGGGGTGAGCTATTATCTGGAGTTTACAAAAATATTTTATTAAAGAAATCAGACAATTTTGTAATTGGTAGTATTCATTTTACAGCACTGGTTCAATTCTATGGTATCTGCGTTTCTATTATAGTTTTGTGCTGACAAAACCAATCTAATAAGCCTTTATTTTGTAGTGGACTCAGACCTTTAGAACACCTAGGACAAATAAATAGATGTATTTAAAAGGTTTAATTAATCTTTAATGTTGTTAAAAATAAATATAAATGTTGTCAGCAATT
>CM060625.1:2043791-2071291 GCA_030578275.1 Meda fulgida | reverse complement strand
CTAAAGACACCACTGTGGAAACATACTGGACTGCCTTAAGGTAAGAATATATTTGTTTGGATGTTTCTCTTTCGAGGTATAGTGTTTGTCACGGCGAGGTTAGGACTTTGCTGTCCCTTGCTAAATTGGTGAGGCAGACACATAACACCTCTCATCGTATTTCCCGTCTTCCACAAAAAACGAATTCAGATCATCAATAAAATGAAATTAAAGTACCTGACTTATGAACTAATGTGGCATTTATGGAGTGATTTCTGTTCCATCAGGGAAAAGTCTTGTTGACTGAGTTTAATGCATACAGCTTTTATGATTATATTAATTGAGAGAGCACACAGAATATTTCTACTTTAAAAAATGAATTTGTAAACTGATCATTTAAAATAAACTACTGAATACAATAACATATTCAAAACAATTTGTTAACATTATTTAATGTATGAAGTCATAAATGCTAGATTAAATGCTTTAAAAATTATTAATGTTGATTTCTACATATAATCGTAGATTTTTACAATTTCAGGTCATATAAATAGGTTATATGAATTATCATTAGTTTGGATTGATTAGTGTTCATTGTGAATTCTTATTCATTCATAAACTAATGACTAAACTAATAGTCATTAGTTTATGAATGAATAAGAATTCACAATGAATATATACATTTATAAATAAACAATAACATAAATGATGAAATTGTCCCATATTGTTTTTAAATGTTTTAGTTGAAAGGATTGTAGATGTCACGTCACACAGCAGAATGAGTAGGAGGAAGAGGAGAAACAGTCGCAAGAGGAAGGGCTCCAGCAGCAGTAAACGTGAGTGTTGATCTATATGTGGCTCCTAGGCCATGTGTGGAAAATAATCCCCTAAACACTCACGCTTAACCGATATGTGCCTGCAGCACAGCTTGCAAACAGGTGCCGGATTAGCTGTTTATATAGCACTCGGCGTCATACAAACGTGCTTTGGAAAAATATCCTATATACAATTAAATAATAATGATAAATTCTGCTGGGTGATAAAAGTTTGGAAATAATCTCTAAAATGCAAGTAAATGCACCAAATGTTTTTGAAATGCAGAATTTAGAATATAGCAGTTCACAATATTGAAGAGTTCGACTTCGGTACCAAGTCGGTTGGCCTACTGACATTTTTAAATTGTGACGCTTTGAGCGTTGTTGAGTGGAATCATAAACACCTCTGATTGGCCTTTGTGTTCATGCGCTCATCGGATATGTCTGTGATTGGCTACAATGATCAACACACTGGAGCATTTGAGAGCAAACGGAAGTGTTTGAAAGAGTTTGAAAATAAAAAAGTTCGGGAGCGTTGAAAGCACAAGCAGGCGTCTATCAGCAGACCGGTCCTGCTTTCAAACACTCCCATCTGTATCTGTGTAAACGCTTGGTGAAGAGCGTCATTGATGTATATTTGATTATGTCTGTGGGGAAATGATTGGTTGGTGGTTTGCTATTGGTGAATCTCATCATGTGAGTGACAGGTTTCCCCTCCCTCGCGCCAGTAAACATCATGAGAGAAGATGAGAGATGCGCATGGATAAATCTTTTATAATAAATAGTGCAATATTCCATAGAAATATAAGAATAGTCCATTTTGATTTCATAGTGACTTTAAGCTACTTTATGATTACTACTGTAAAATGAATGTGAATTTTCCTTTAAAAGGATTGCGTTACAAATAAGATACCAAGAAATGCATGTGCAATGTGATGCATCTAAGCCTCTTTTCTTTTTTGTGCAGAATGCATATCTCCATATAACTTTCAAAAGCACACTATGGTGGACACTGAGGTTCATGGGGAGGAAGCTGCAGAGAAAGGAGAAACTGACTCTTTCTGTAAAGAGCTTATATTGTCAGAGTCTGAAGATGAGAAAGAGTCAGAGACTCCAACCACGGAGAAAGAAAATATACCAGGGAGTTGTGAAGATTTTTTCCAGGAAAAAGAGAAAAAAGACAGACAAAAGTCAAACTTGGAACCAGTGGACCGAGATCCAGGGTTAAAAATAACACATTCTGTGACCTTTGATAATTTTGGACGGACTTCTCCCAGAGTTGTGTTTGAACGATGCCATGAGGCTTCTGTAAGAGGATCAGTTAGTAGTGTGATTGCAGTCACAACCACCAAGGTCAAGGGCATGACCCCAAATATGAGGCTTGAGATCAGTGAAGTAGTGACGACAGATGATTCAAATATCAAGACAACTATTGTTCTTCAAAAACGCAAAGACAAAATAGAAGAGATTCCTTTTAGAAGCCAAACTGAAAAACACCAAAATTCAAGAAATCCCACAGTCTATTCATGGAACCAACTTGGAGCAGATTACAAACTAAATGTCAGTGAGAATGTGATCTATAAGATTAGCATTGCAGAGCTTAATGTTGAGGAAACATGCGCTTCTGAGAGTCATTGCTCATTGGACGAGCCCGAAGAGGTGGATTGCCGTAAAAGCTGTTGTAAAAATAACTTTGGTTGGGGTAACGCAGGTGGCCAGACTGACACTGATTTCACACTGGTTGATGGATCTTCCTTTAGTTCATCACCCTCTGATTTCTGGCAACGTCAGAGACCGCTGCCGCTGCTTACCAGTCTCAGTAATGATGCATTATGGGATATCCCTCCCCCTGATGAGTTTTCTGATAAGAAGGTCCGCGCAATGGATTTTCTTGCAGAAAATGTTGCATCGTGTCAAATCAGTCCCAAAGAACAATTCATTGACCATGGCAACAGTAATTTCACACAGACAGCATCTGAGGTTACCTTGTGCAAAGCGTGTATATGCAAGAATACACTGGATGCGGACAACAGGTGCTGTGAACATCTAGCCAACTTGAGTCCTCAAGAACATTTATTCATGAATCCCAGAGTTTCAATGAATAGATCTTCCTTCACTAAAAACTTCATCGACAATCATGAAAGGAAGACTCGTTTGCGCAATAACAGCATTGCCATCCTAGAAACCCAAACGCATCCTCCAGGCTACATGGACATACCACCCAAAAGACGAAAGACTTACCCAGGAGTGCCGTATCATATGAGTCAGGCCAGAGAGAGCATTCCCTCATACAGAGAGTCATTTTCCTCTGGCACACTGTCTTCATTTTTTATGCAGTCCCTTCTCTCTCAAGCAGAGAGGAGGGGGAGATTCTCCCTCGAAGACGAAAGACTTCGTCAACTTGAGAGCCCCAAATCTTCCAGTAGCAGCAGCTATAGACCCAGCTCGAGCTCAACTGGTCCTGACTCATTTAATCCCAAGTGTAAGGCTTACAGCACAATCAAAAACCCATTCTATCCATTCAGGTCAGATGAGAGTCCAGAAGAAGTCTTCTTTAGAGGTGAACAGAATCATGGGACAGCACAGTTAGATGAGATGATGCGTCCGGGTTTGGATGGTGCTGCTGCTGGTTTGATGTTTGCTGATCAAGACAGCACGTTAGCAGGCCAACTCCAGCTGAATGAAGTCAATGAAAGTGGTTTTGAAGACGAGATGGTAGAGCTGGATGAGTCGATTTCACCAGGTGACCCCATGGACAGCCATCAAAGGGAACTTCTTATCCATGTCACCCCCCCTTCACTGAGCAACTCTGAAGAACAAATCAATGAAGGAACACCCAACGGTGTCAATCATATCATGTGCTACAGAGATGAGGCTGACGCCCTAAAGAAACAAAGAGGTTCAGTAATGACAATAATCAATGGGGACTGTGAGCAGAGATTTCTACATGGCAAATATGGCTTCTCATTTGATAAGGACATTTCAGGAGAACATCCAATAGATGCTTTGAGTCGTGTGAGTGAGTCCCCAGCTGGTTCTCCATTAGAGGACCTGGGCAGCATCACAGAAGCTGTGGAAGAGCTCCAGGATTCATCCCAAGCACACACAACCACAACCCCTAACAACTCTGAGCTAACCTTACAGATGGACACGTCCAGTCAGCAGCCTGGAGAAGCGCAAACAAATGAATCCCTGGATAAAATAAGTGAAGATGTCTGTATGACACCCACACTTTATAAAAATGATTTGTCTAAACGGCAAAGTGCCTCAAAAAGTGAGCACTGAAATATTTTATGCTTTCTTAACATTGGTTTTCTCCGGGGTGTCAACCTCATAAAGACTTTCCTCCTAATAGGGTTGAAGAAAGTAGAAAAATAATAATGATAATAATATTTAATAAAAATTCTGAATGCTAATGAGTTTGAAAGCTACTGTAACTTGTACACACTCTCACAGATGGAGGTTTTGAAATATCATGTCCGCCTACTTCCGCAGCCATGAGCCAGAAGCAAATGTATCCCTTTTAAGATAATCACTATTTTATACTTTATCCAATTATATAAATAATAAATAAATGATTTAAAATATGCTATGTTTAAGTTAACATTAAATAACTTATACTCCCGGGCGCTCGTGACATGATAAACTGACGTCAGCCAATAGTTGGAGTGTTTGGTACACGTGTTCGGACTCTGGTCACACGAACACATTGCCCATAACATCGACTCGTTTTTACACGAGATGTTTTTATGCTAGCTTCACTGAATTATGCAAAGTGTCCTCCTTATTGGTGTAATAGAAATGTTCACCCTAATCACAATGTTCATTAGAGCTGTTTTTGATTAATTCAAGACTTCATGAAAATGATTCCATGCAAAATCTGTGTTCTGAAGATGACAACCGGATGAAAACCACAAAAACATTGTTTTGTTGGCTTTGGTTTTACACTGTTCCTGTAATGAAGCCTATTCTTATGTTTATCATTTATAGATTCATTAGAGGTCAAAGAGCACCTCAGGCCTCCAACAGATTCCATTCATAAAGATTCAGAGGAACATTCAGACCACTGGGCGAAGAGACGTAAGCTCTTTAAGGAGAGCAAACAACGCAGTTCTGCAGGAGGAAGTTCTGTAACTAGCAATATCACAGATGAATCAGGTAATCACTTGCATGTTCATTTCATTTGCCATTTGTGAATAGTCTGATTGATTTCTCAGGAAGTTTCTGAGCAACCTGCAATGCTCTGCAGGAAATTGAATTATATAAAATGCATTCCATACTATTTATGGCAGGAATTTCAAACTCCTTTTTGGTCGCAAGCTGAACTAAATATCACCTTTTAGGTGTTGATTCTTTTATTTGTTAAACCTTAGTGTAACCATTGAGTTCACACTGAACTTAGCTCACAGCCAGAGTGTTTGATATCCCTGATTTCTGGTATATATTTGCAAGTTTGGCTTGTGTATTGAGAAATGTATTGTGACAATAACTATTGACTAACAAAATGTTGACCAAAAATCTGATTTTTTTTCTGTCATTTAGACACAATGAATTCTGAGGACACTCGTTCAGTGGACATGTCAATGCGAGATTATGAGGACAGATTTTACACAGAAACGTTTCACTCAGTATCATGGATCTACCATGGAGATGTTAACCAGGATGACAGTCCACACTGTCTCACCAGCTGTACCCGGCCAGCAGCAAGTGGGTCCTTTCCTAGCCAAAATTCATCATAGAATGCTATTTACAGTGTTTAAAGGTGCATTATATATTTCAGTTCGTGAGCGGACAGTACAGATCGGTAAAGGCATGGGCGAGTATCCCTGGGGCTTCCGAATTCAGTTCTCCAAACCCATAGTGGTTACTGAGGTGGATACAAGTAAGTTATAGTTTTATAAAATACATTTTATAAAAAGGGATATTTTGAAGGCACTGTTAGTCACTGTGAATTAACGTATCAGCCAAATGCATATAATGTAAATGTACTGTAGGTTTTCTCGATTTTTGGGATTACTTTGCTAAAAGAGCTGTCCTGTTTGTTGTCATAAAATTATGGCAAATTAGCCTTCCGGGAAGACCCAAAAAATGTCATGATGTAACTATTTTTCGTTTTGGCGAATTGGAATATAATCTGTATGTTTTCGTAAGATCTGCTTCTCCCCCGCTGAGGGTTAGGTTTAGGGGTTGAGCTTCATTCTTGCTTTTTATACAAATTGTATGTTTCATGAACAAGGGTCCCTTTCACACGACCTATATATGGGCATTGTTTCTTCTAAAATCCTGTGTAAATGATATAATGATGACGTGTGAAATAAAACGAAACGATAATTATATATTCATGTTTACTTTGTTGCGACATGCATGGATTGGCAACAGCAGGAATGCTTTGGATAGTTTTTAAGTAATTTTAGAGTCATAAGGATACAGAGGCTGTACTGGGTTTAGTAGCTTTTTTATCATTACATTTAAGTATTTAAAAGTCCTAAAATTAGGAGTGACACATGGCTAAATTTGCTTCAAAATGGTCACACTAAGAGCCATTTTAGCCCCAGCAGACAAAAATATGTTCTAAGAACTTTTTGCTATTGTTCCCATTAAGTTATGAAAATGTTATTTCTGGATGTTCTCTGTATGTTCAAAAAGTCCAGTTTTTTAAATGTTTTTTTTTTTTTTTTTTTTTTTCAAACATTAAGGGAATCTTCCATTTCTACATTTTGGGAATGTAACTTTTGAATGTTCTCTGAATGTTTTGAAACGTTTAGTAAGTAATAACGTCTGAAAAATGTTCGACGAATGTCCAACTAAAATGTTTCAGAAAAAATCTTCCAAGAATGATGAATAAATAACGTTTTGCAAACGTCATTAAAGACGAGGCAACTTTGAACAAACATTATTAATGTTACTGGATGCACGTTTGTTCATAACCTCGCCAGAACGTTAGCCTAAGTTCTGAGAACGTTCCCTGTTAGCCGGGGAGTTTGTGGGTGAAAATTCGGGTTGTAACATTACTCATACTTATGAACTACCCTTATCAAGCTTGAGCAGATGGGCAGTGCAGGAATTCATACAGTTTGGTTCTGAGTAACAGTGTGTGCTGCTGTTATGAGCCATTTCCGTGTAACTGTTGCGGCCTGGACTGCAGTGAGCTGAAGATGTGCTGTGCTTCAGATGGAGCAGCGGAGGAGGCAGGGCTGCAGGTCGGAGACTGTGTGCTGGCAGTAAACGGCACTGATGTCACCAGTGTCCCACACTCAGAAGCCGCTGACCTCGCTCGCCAAGGTAAGCTGGACACTCACACAACATTATTAGATATTAGGCTATTATTCATTTTTAAATCGCAGTGGAATATATGGAGGCACACTCATGCACTGGTAAATAATCTGTTGTTTGCAGTTCAATACTCAGAATCACTATTATTGATATGGAGATATATAATCTCAAACATAAAAACAAAAATATTAACAATGTTAAATGAATAAAAATATGACATGGCTGTTGTCTAGCAACTTAGAAACACAATGAAGCTGAAGCCACAAGTGTGCTCTTTCTTCATTAAAGGGATAGTTCACCCAAAAATGAAAATTCTGTCAGTATTTACTCACCCTCATGTTGTTCCAACCCTGTAAGACCTTCATTCATCTTCGGAGCACAAATGAAGATATTTGTGATTAAATATGAGCGCTGGATCACTCCTCCATAGGCTTCTTAAGGGATCGAAACTGGCCGGCCCAAAAGTTATGAAAGACATCGTTAAAATAGTCCGAGTGACTACAGTGGCTCAATCTTAAGTTTATCAAGCGACGAGAATACTTTTTGTGCGCAAAAAACGAACAAAAATACCTTCTGTGTTGTACGTCACACGCATCACACACACATGACCAGCGTTGGCCAATAGTGAGCCTACGCGTGACGTACAACACAGAAGCTTTGCGCAGTTCCACTACGTGAAATCTCAAGGCCCACAGGAAGGAAATGAGTAGTTGAATAAAGTCATTATTTTTGTTTGTTTTTTGCGCACACAAATTATTCTCGTCGCTTGATAAACTTAAGATTGAGCCACTGTAGTCACTCGGACTATTTTAACGATGTCTTTCATAACTTTTGGGCCGGCCAGTTTCGATCCCTTAAGAAGCCTATGGAGGAGTGATCCAGCACTCTTAGGCCCTTTTTACACGAGGACGATACCAGGTGAAAACGTAAAAATATTTTAGCAGATGTGCCTTTCGTTTACACGGCGACGGCGTTTTTGGGGCTTAAAAACGCAAAAAAGTGAAACCACCCTCCAGAGTGGAAATTTTAAAAACGCTCCACCGTCGCGTTCCAGTCTAAACGGTAAAAACGCAATCTGCTCTCGGTGGCTCTCGTCGCGTACGCGTTTACGTCACAGGCATGCGCCAGTACAGGAACATAACAACCAACATGTCGGATTATTTCCATACGTCGGACCTTCAGGTTGCCCTAACAGCTCTGATAAACATACAAGAGTGTTTTCAGCAGTTGTACAAAATATTCTCCGATATTGGTGGTGTTGTGTGTCAGTGCTTCACATCGCCACCTAGCCACCTGGAGTGCACACTACATCGAATTTCACACACTTTTGCGTCACCATATGCACACGGACCCCCCCCCCCCCCATAACGCTCGTCTAAACGCAGAATAAAAAGTGATAACGCAACGGCACTTTCGTGTTTTCTCTTCAGATCGTTTCCGTGTAAACATAGCCTTAATCACAAATATCTTCATTTGTGCTCCGAAGATGAACGAAGGTCTTACGGCGTTGGAACAACATGAGGGTGAGTAATTACTGACAGAATTTACATTTTTGAGTGAACTATCCCTTTAAGAATCTGAGGATGTTGTCTCTTAAAATATGAATTTTAGGACATGAGTTTTTAGAAAAGGCTGATAGGATGCTAATGATATTTTATTGCCTTGTAAACACCCACTGCACTCTATTGTCTATGTCTAGTGTGGCGAACTGTCCCATTCACGTTTCTATTGTTCTCACTCGACAAACCTTTCACACCTCTCCCGGGTATGAAAACTAATCTTCATTGTTCTTTTTATATCTAATTATTCTTTTGTTTGTATTCAGCCGTTATTAGCCTTAATTTTGGCATTACATGGCTTGCCCATCTGCACCACTTTGATATCTATTCAGATTGTAAAAGTTGTGTAGTGTATTCCAGCCTTTGAGTGAAATCATGCTCGCATCCCTCATGATTTATATGGGAATGCATTGCTCTTGTGGGACTGGAGCTCAACATAACTGAGCAAAATAGCTGATGCTGTTGTATAACTTCATTTTGTGTTACATTTCTTCCATGTGATTTATGTTTAAAGGCCCAGACATATTAACTCTGACCATTGGCTCGGATATCGGCCGAATGCCGAACACTCCACGGCCAACATGCAGGGGTTACTTGCATAAGCGGACTCAGTCCAGTTTGCTGAAGGGCTGGAGGAAGAGGTGGTTTGTGCTCAGACACGACTGCTGCCTCTATTACTACAGAAACAAGCGTGTAAGTTTTCGGTTTTATCCGGAAGCGTTTAACCTGTTAAATCTGAATGTGCAGTGAGTTTCCTTCTCCCTGGCAGGATGAGGGGAAGAGCCGGGCTCTGTCTGAGGTGAGTCTGGAAGGGGCGCAGGTGGAGGCTGACACCAGTTTAGGAAAGCCGTTCGTGTTCAGATGCTGCCCCGTCTCTGGGAACAGAGTTTACTACTTGTATGCGACATCAAACCAAGAGATGAAAAGGTGAGAACATTTACAGTGCTTTCTGAAATTAGGAGATTGTTTTGTTATTTGTTAAAGCTAAAACTTTGTGAACATTTTTGATTAATAAAACCTTAATGAGAAATAATAAGAAACTGCATAAGAAATTAAGACTTTGTTTAAAAGACATACTGTAATAAATGTGTATTTTGTGTCACTGCACTAGCAGACTTTTTCACTTTATTGTTTTTAACGTGTTTTTGACTCTGCCAATTCAGGAAGACAAAATTAACTCGTATCAAGATTTTAAAAAATTAAATACTGTAAGTCTTAATATCTTAGTGACCGTTGCCTCAAAGTAAATGTGTATGTGTGTGTGTGTGTATGTATATATATATCACACACACACACACACACACACACACACACACACACACACACACACACACACACACACACACACACACACACACACACACACACACACACACACACACACACACACACACACTACCGTTCAAAAGTTTGGGGTCGGTAAGATTTTTTATGTTTTTAAAAGAAGTCTCTTCTGCTCACCAAGGCTGCATTTATTTGATTAAAAATACAAAACAAACCCAGTAATATTGTTAAATATTATTTCAATGTAAAACAGCTGTTTTCTATGTAAATATATTCTAAAATGTAATTTATTCCTGTGATCAAAGCTGAATTTTCAGCATCATTACTCCAGTCTTCAGTGTCACATGATCCTTCAGAAATCACTCTAATATGATTATTTGATGCTCAAGAAACATTTATGATTATTATCACAGTTTACAACAGTTGTGCTGCTTCATATTTTTGTGCAAACAGTGATTCATTTTTTTCAGGATTCTTTGGAAGTTCAAGAGAAAAGCATTTCATTAAAAAATAAATATTTTGCATTATTATAAATGTCTTTACTGTCACTTTATATCAATTTCATGCGTCCTTTCTGAAGAAAAGTAATAATTTCTTTAAAAAAAATTTTAAAAAAAATTGACCCCAAACTTTTGAACGGTAGTGTATATATTTATAATTTATTTTATCTCATTTATTTCTAAATTCAAGTCAGGTTTATTTGTATAGTGCTTTTCACAATGCTCATTTCTAATGTCATTTCAAAGCAGCTTTACAGAAAAGCCGTATGTGTAATTTAAGTGCTGTGGTCATTGCTGTCCTACAAAGCATTATTATGGCAGTGATTAATATTAGTGAGCTTATTAGTTAAATTGCATGTTTTTTTGTTTGTTTTTTTCCCTAGTATTGGTTAAATTTTTGTTGTTAATGAAATGTTAATTGAAATTGTAAATTGAAACTAATTTAAATGCTGTGCTGTCAAATGGATTAAGGCGATTAATGCAAGGCGATTAATAACATACGTACGTACTAAAAGCCATCTGCTAAATAACAAATAGCTAGAAATAAGCAGTTTGCACTTGTTTGTTTCTCAGGTGGCTGGAGGCTATGGGTCGAGCTGTTCATCCCATTACTCAGGTAACTTCCTACTCATTTGTGTGCGTAGTATTTGCTGTGGCATTATTACACAAGCCTGTGGCGGTTCATTCGTCATGACAGCTCTGTTACATGATCAGTTAATAAATCTGGCTGAACAGAATACGGTTGGCTGATTGAGACTGATGTTGTTGTGGTAGTAATGCTAATGATGGTGATTGTTGAAGCAGAATCACGTGTGGGTGGACGTCACTCGACACAACTCAAATCTGCCCCCGCTGGCAGTCAAGAGCCCCGAATGCCTTGGGTTGCTGCACCAGCTGGACAGGAGCAAGGACTCGTGGGTGCAGCACTACTGTGTGCTGAAAGATGGATGCCTCTACTTCTATGTGAGCATTCGCTCAACCTGCGCCATCGGTACGTCTGGGAACTTTCACAGTGCAACTGTTTGAAGTGCCGTATTGTTGTACGACTGCTAATGAAACAATCACATGTGAATCATCTCTTCATAAAGTAGGGCTCCAGATAAAGAAAAATGACTAGGGAGCCAATGGATCCAGAGGTTAAACATTTTACAGTTTAAAATACTGTTTTCTTTTAGTTGCCATTTTATAGTATTGTTCAAGAAGCACGTTTATCCATGCTCATATTCAGTTTTGTGGATCAGTTTTAAAGATCTATCGCAGAGGCTGAAGTTTCACATGGGTATAAAAGTGCTTCTAATTTTGTACACATTCCAGGTCACCTTCCTTTTGAGTTTTACTCCCAAACAAACTTCTCCCTTACGGTCAACTTGTTAAAAATATTCATTGATTTAATATTCATTGCTACAAATCTCTGTTGTGAATGTGTATCTTACAGTGTTTAAATTGTCGCATCAACAACCAGTTTGAAATCAAGCACAAATAACACGGATGGTGAAATATGATTTTACTTTTATTTTTATTTTTTCATTTACAACTGCTTTAGTCACAGCCTGGAGACCTGTAAATTATTCTCTTTTTATTAGGATATGTTAAACAAACGTTTCATTTATTTTCTTCAAATATAATATATTTGTTAATGGTATGGAAATGTTTTGTTTTATTTAATGTCATTTGAGTAGCTAGCTATGACTAAAGGCTCTGTTTGTCTGATTGCAGGAGGAATCTACTTGCACGGTTACACAGTGAGGGATCAGCCGCTGGGGGCCAAAAGGTCCACGATTGAGCTCAGACCTCCATCTGAAGAGTTCAAAGTGTTCCACCTCTGTGCCGAGAACGCAAATGAGAACAAACGGTAATGAACTAGATTTTAAATATTGTCCAGCAATGGCAATATTCTTAGACAAAATAAGTAGTTCAAAAAGATGAAACAGACTAAAGTTTGCTATTTTCTAAACTTTTTTTTTGCTAAGCAATTTTTTTTTTCATGAAGTCCACTTTGTCAAGCCAGACAGCAACATGTAATATTGTTTATTGCAAAGAACTAGCATGGCTGTTAGTAAAAGTGCATTTCTTTTTTAACTAAAGTGCATAAAATGATCAAACCATAGCTTTGAGCCTAAGCCCAGTCTTGGGTGTTTTCACTCAAGACGGCATGAGCTGCTCTCTCCCCGTTACACTGGAGTCTTTATAGGTCTAGCTCCCCTGCGGCTTCCCTGGGGTTTTGAGCCTGGGCGAGGACAGTTCTTGGCCAAACTGCATTATGTAATGCTATCGGCAGATATGTATACCCTTGGATGAGTAGCAATACTGAAGGGTGCAGCCTGTGGTTACCCACTGTATCTATACTGAGGTGCTAATTACTGAGGGTTGTAGCTCATTGCATGCTCCCTTTGGAAGGCTGCTCAAGTAGGGTAGAGTAAGGTGAACACAACTGTGATGGGCAATTCACAAGAACCCTCTGTTTCGTTTACCTCCCTCCCAAGACGCAATAAATACCAAGACGCAGCGTGTCGTCCCCCTTCTCAAGGAACCAGGGTTACAGTAGACGTTTTCAGCCCTACTAACTCAGACAGCAACATGGTGTCGGCCCAGATCCAGCCCACATCTGGGCCGTGTTGAATCCAGGTCTGGGCCGACACCATGTAGCTGTCTTGTGACCCCAATTAAATATTACTGATGAATCCTTGTCTGATGTCTGACGATTACATATACTGACCTGAGAATTATTTTCCTTCACAATATTTCAGCCATCATGTCATATGTTTGCTATCAGCTATTCAGAATCTAAACTCTGGCAAACTAGCAATGCCAGATTGACGAATGAATCACTGTATTGATCTAAAGCATAGGTCTTCAACCCCGCTCCTGGAGGCCCACTGTCCTACAGAGGTTTACTCCAACCCTAATCAAACACACCCGAGCCAGCTAGGCAAGCTCTCCAGGATCGCTTGACATCACAGACTGAAGCAGGTTTGAGATTCACTCTGCAGGGCAGTGGGCCTCCAGGAGCGGGGTTGAAGACCTCGGGTCTAAACGGTTCAACGGGATTGAAACCGAATCATTTGAAGTGGTTTCTCACACTGAAATAGTAACAGGATACTTTATCAGAAATCAAGAACACTAGATGAGGTGGATATTTAGGCTGCATATATGCTGTGTTTTCCTACAGTCCACTGGAGGAAATAAAACATGCAAATGTCTCCTATCGTTTTTTAGCGATGAAGCAGCACTTTATCTGCAGATTGTGAACGACTCTCTACTATAGGGAAAGACAATTTATATTATCAAACTTTTTTTGGATGAAGACCTGTTCCCCAGAACTGACGAAAAGCTAGAAAGGCTCTGGTAACACGTGTATCTTGCACACCTTAATATCTGGACGGCAGCATAGTGTCGGGCCACATCCGGGCCGTGTGGATTCCAGGTCTGGGCCGACACTATGCTGCTGTGACAGTGATAGTCCACGCTGTCCTTATTAATGTGGGCCAAATGACTGAATACAACATTGGTGTTAAAATATCAGTGTGGGTGGCGCTTCATTAATGTGCTTATGGTTGAAACTAAGATGATTTATGAGTGACCCATTATTGTTGCTTCAGAAAATTCTCAATGGTCACAATGGTGTTTAACGAATAATATTTTGGGAAATTTGTATGTCTGTCATCATCAACAGTGATAAATTGGCAGGAATCAAAGAAATCACACTGATGAATTAATGATCCTTTTCTCTACGGTTTCCCTAGATGGATTAGTGCAATAAAATCTTCTATAGGAAAATGGCTGCCATTGCATCAAGCACTTCAAGACTACATGAGTCGGCCCCCGGAGGAAACGAGGATGTGAACAAGACCGATCTTGTCACGAGGCGTTTCGCAACAAGTTTAGCGGTGGAGGGAACGTGATGGTGAAGATACTATACCAGACGTACCGTATCACACCACACTGGCACTGAGATACAAAACCAGAGAGATCAGTTGTAAGTAATAAGATGTGATAGGATCTTTACCGTTTTGATAAACATGTTGAAGTGATCTGGAGATTAGCTTTGAAGTGCTGCATTTGTTTAACAAAAATGTACAATTTGCTAATAACGTTATCATTAATAACATTAAAAAGTACCTAAAAAATGACGATGAAATTAAGTCATCTGCTGATGACTACTCACAATCAAACCTAAAATAAGTATAACTCCATATATAATATTCAAGTGCTTATGGCACCAGAGCAGCAGCGAGCGCATGAAGCTGCCATGGCAACCAGACACTGTACACTTCATGCTGCGCTGTGACGGTGGCCAGAGGCAGAGAAGAAGAGGCATAACTCATACTGAAATGGGCAGTATTGGGCATCGCCAGCAGACCTCGGCCATTTAACAGATCGCACAACAAAAACATGAGCTTATGTTATAGAGCTTCACAAATTCATTATTTGTTCCCATTAAACTGTCTTCTTTTCACATTTATACATATTGTAATTTATCATAATCTTGTTTTAGGTCCACTTAAGCATTAAGTTGTTATGTTTCTTTGCATTCCTTTACAATTGTCACATTTTCAATTCTGATGATGTTTCAGGATTTGCTAACTGTGAAGACGCTGCCACTGCTATTGTACATAATACACATTTTCTTGGTTTTTGCTGTCAAGATCAGGTCCATAAAACATGTAGTCATTTGTATATAACCCGCAGTAAAATATCTTACTGCTTTGTCTTAGCTCATTTGTACTATTTGTATGCAGTATTATGAATTTTTCCTATTCTTTGTATAAATAAGGATACATTTCTGGCTTTTTGTATTAATATTTTTTACTAGTACCGGGTGTTTTTAGGTCCAGTTTACAGTTGAATAATAATTAGTGCAAAAATAGGAGTATTTACACCTGGTGACTTCTTGGATTACTGACCATCTCAAATGCATTAACACTTGAGGATTGGAAAGCTGTCTGATCATATTGTAAAATAGTGTAAAGATTCCCCAATGATTAGCTTCGACTTGGATGTAGTCTGTTCATTTAAGTGCTTGTATTGCATGCTAATATCCTATGCTACTAAGAAAGCTTGCCAAAATACAGACTTGCATTATGTTCTACCTCATAAGTTGTTCTTGTAATATAAGTGTCATGATTACACAGATCTCTGGAATATTATGGCAGGTCAATGGTGTTATTGAGGGGTAACATATTTTGTATAAATTTATATCAGCCACAACATTAAATCCACCTGCGTAATATTGTGTAAGAGCTCTGAAGTGTCGAGGCATGGACCAGTGTTTCTGGCACCTAAACATTAGCAGCAGATCCTTCAACTCCTGCAAGCATGGATCGGGTTTATGGATTCAGAAAATCCCATTGATACTCAATCGATTGGGATCTGGGTAATATACAGTAGAGGCCAAGGCAACACCTTGAACTCTGTCATGTTCCACAAAACATTCCCGAACCATTTTGATATTTTATCATTATCCTGCTAAAAGAGGCCACAGTCAACAGGGAACACCATTGCCATGTGTAGTGGCATCGCCAGTATATTATTTTTTTGGGGGTCCCATCTTAAAATGAGATGGTCACATTAGGGATGTTCATTTCTTTTTTCCCCTGACTGACAACCAATGCTCGTTAACGGCTCATTAACCGTGAACTGACAATTATGGTAAATTAGAATTAAATTAGAATGGATGTGTCTATGACCCATTTTCAATACTTTTTTGTTCACTTTTACATGCGCAAATAGCAGCTTAAGCAGCAGAACACACGGATTCCTACATCGGCACACATGCATGCAGCGCCTCTGTGAATGTAGAAAAACTATACAAATAAATATAAAGGGAATAAATCCCTTTCACTTAAATGCAGATTCTATTTTAAAATAGCTGAAAAATGTGATTGGGTTTTTATTCTTAGGCTTTTTTTTTGTGAAGATTTGCCATGTCACCACAACAAAAAAAAAAATCCTATTAACAAAGAAAAGGAGTTCCACCTATTCATCCAATTTCAGACCGGCTTGTCCCGGGGATGCCGGAGAGTGTCCGTGTCCGGGTCACAGGCAGAGAAACACCATGGATGGACAGCCAGACCAACACAGGGCGAGTTACATTAGATGCCAAGTCATTATTTCCAGAACAGTTCTTATGACAGTTAGAAGTCATCATGGGAACGTTTTTCATTATTATGACCTTTTACTGAGGTGGAAACGGTTTGAATAGGTTAGATTATATTGCAAAATTTCAAAATAATTATATGTATTATATGTGATATTTAGGCCAATCAGAACTCAAGTAATCAGAAGTGTCAACAAATTCAAATCAAGTTGGTTTTTTGCTTTTGTATAAAATGTATTTCCACGTACAAATTTGGTAAACTCAAATCAACATTAAAGCTTTCAAAAAATTACAGCAATACAAACAGTATAAAAACACTTAGAAATACATCCAGCATCTGTTTAAAAATACATTACAACATAAATAAAATATATAAATGTCTGTTTCAAGCATGCCAACACATTATGACGTACAGTACATTTGATTGAGAACGACCAGTTTAAAATGACTTTGACAACATACATGTAATATATTATTAAGTCAGTTTTAGAAAGTGTTTTTTTAGGTGTAAACATAATGTTCATTGACACCGAACCAGAAATGTGTTCCTTTCAACTCAGAAAAATTTATCAAAGAGATCATTTACAATTATTAGTCACTTAAAAAAAGGCCCTTTGATTGTAATCCACAGCAAATTCATAAAATGTATATTTTACACCAATTGTTTTGTTTTTGGACATGTTTACCTGGTTGAGACTCTTGGAACTGTATGATATAAAACATCATCAGATAATAAAAGTTTATCATGACTTTGAGAAAGCCTGACCAGAAGGTTTGAAGTAGTTTTAAAATTTGAGGATTTTAAGTCTATCATACATACAGAATCTCTGTATTAATTAAAACATGATCATGTTTCTACACACTGAAACACTACAGTATAGAGAACAATCTCTCAAACGGTGTGTTTGGCATCTTCTGTGTACGATATTTTCAGATGAGATATTAATATCTCAAAGCACTAAGCAGTTTCGCCTGTCATTTAGAAACCAGAGTAGATGATTCAGTATCTAAAACATTGCACATTTTCAATAGCAAACCAATCTAAAGTCTCCCTAGATGAACGGGTCACAGTGTCCAGTTGAAGGCACACTCCTCGTCCTCTCGTCGCAGTGTTCGTGTCCGCGAGCTGCGTGTCAAGAGTATGTGCACTTCGACGTTGTGAGTTTCAGTGCACCCTTGTTGTGCAGACTTTTGAGCTTCCTGAACTCCAGTGGCATGCGGTGCGGACCCGCACTGGAAAAATACCGGTATTTTAGAGTGTCATAGTAATGATAATTAACAGGATTTCCGTCGGTGTCTTTTGGAAAAGGCCAGAATCCATACAGGTAGATTTCGTCACAGAAGCGCGTGGCCATCGTGTACATCAACAATCCAGTAGAGGGTCGTTTGATATTTACCTTATTTGTAAGCCAGTACCTATAGATAAAAAATACATTGGTAAGTATTAAGTGTAATAACATTTACATTATAATTATTAGGATGATGGCTTGAAACTTTTTGGTCGAAATGAAAAATAATAGATCAGTACATTCAGTTTGTACATTTGTTTTAATCTGTTAAAGTCCCCCTGTAGTCAATCATTTTATCCCTTAAAACTCCAAAATGACATTATTGCCTCATTTAGTATGCGCGGTTCTATGAATATGCAAATGAGCCCCGCCTCCACTCACTCACTCAGAGATGCACTGGTTGACGATCACACGTTGATCTGATTGGTTACAAGGTCGTTTGTGACGTCAGAAACACCAGCGATTTCAGACCGTGTTTTTGAGACTGTCTTTGGTTCACTGCAGTTTTAAGCAGAAAATACTTTACTTATGCTTTTACACATGCTTTGTCTTTAAAGCACATAAAAACACCACATATAAACAACATTAAAAACTTGATTTTTACCACAGGGGGACTTTGAATAAAAATGTTTATACAGTATTGTGAGAAGTGACAGAACGTACTGCAAAGGAACACACAGTAATAAAGAAGCGGATGCAGTTCACTGGTAACTGTAAATGTGTATATATTCTTTTCTTTCATATGCAATTGCCCAGGCAAGTTTGAGAGGGGTCATGAAATGGGGGATCAAATTCTCCATGATATTTCGACATTAAGAAGTCATCAGGTCTTTAAACATTACTACACTAACTCTCGTTATATATTTACGTTAAAATTTAAGATAAGGCTACGTGCACATTATATTCTCCACGTGTGTTTTGCAGTATCAACATTAATGATTCACAGATTTATTGCTTGATTATTTTGAAGACAAGTCAATAAAGGACAATTATTAATATTCCTGAAAATGTACATTCTTAGTATAAATTCAAGACAACTTCCATATCAACCAGTGCAATATAAACAGAAAAATACCCAGTGTTCATTGAGGCATCTTACGTGAATGAAAGCTAAAATTTAGAAATTACTCTGAAAAATTTAAACACAGCTTATGCTTTCTGGGAAGTGAAGTATTCTTCCTTCACCAAAATTAATAGGGAAGCACGATATATATCAGCCACCATATCAGTATCGGCCGAAATACAGTATGTTCATTTGTAATGTTATCGTTATCGACCCGATAAGAAAATTAGGCCGATATCTTAAAGCCGATAAATAATGTATTGTTTCCTTCAACAGACACTTCGGATGTTCACTGTTCCACATGATGGTTTTGAATTCTAGAAATATGATTGAAATCACTTTGAAAAGGAAGATCCAGTAAAGTGCAACATTTCATATAGACTACATTTAATTATAATGAAAACCCTTCTGTAAAAGAAAACACTACGGTAAAATATATAGTTTATCAGCTTCTAAATTCAGGTGACACTCGAAAAATGTGAATATCGTGCAAAAGTTTGTGCATTTCAATAATTCAAATTAAAAGGTGAAACTAATATATTTAGTATGTATAACTAGATATGCATAATTATACTTTTCAGAGAGCCGACATTTCTGTATTTAAAATAATTTTTTGTAATATTCTAATTTTCTGAGATTTTGAATTTGGGGTTTTCATAAGCTGTAAGCCATACTCATAAAAATTATAACGTTTGCAAGATATTCACATTTTTCAAGTTTCGCCTGTATTAAGAATAATCAAAATTTTCATATCGCTGCATCCCTAAAATTATTTATTTACTTATGTAAATTATTTTATTATGAAATATATACAATAACTACCACAACAAAGGGATTAAAACCTTCAAACATTAAGTCTTTTTACACTTTTAAAGTATATCTTGACAAACTTTCCTTTTCTAGTGAAAAATCACAGTGGTATCAATTTTCTGATTTTCAATTACACTTCATTACATATACATTTTAATTACAGTTTAAATGTAAACTGCATTCATTTGAATGGAGTAATTGAGTTTGAAATGCTAGAACTCACCCTCGCACAGCGTGGACGAAGCGGAGCGCCGGATAGGCCATGCGCACCTTCAGGCTGTGTTTGAGCACGAGCTGGTTGAGCGTCTCCACGTGGCGCTCTCCACCCTTCACCATGAAGGCCGGGACCCAGAGCACGCTGCTGTTCAGCCTCTGTAAGCGCCGCAGCAGCGCCCCCCGCTCCGCCTCGCCCCGCAGGCCACCGTACACCCGCTGGATCACTGAGGGGTTCATGGTGGTGAAGTCTGACCGCAAGCCCACGTCATCTGCAAAGTCCTCGAGAGGAGCGAGGTTACATCTGCGCAAGACCCAGAGAAAACAGGTGCAAAATAAGATTAGAGATATTAGCCTACAGTTTAAGGAGCAAACTTCCAAATACATAAGCCTCACTTTATTTTATAAACACAGATGTCACTTTTAATAATGTGGACTGAGGCGACGGAGCATAAAACAAATCCCATTCAACCATGTGAATCTTAAAGGTTTATTCATCCAAAACTGAAAATTATCCCATAATTTACTGACCCTCAAGCCATCGTCGGTGTACATGACTTTCTTCTGTCAGCCGAACACAATCGGAGTTATACTTACTCCAAATTCTCTGAAGAGACATGATCACTTTATATTTCATTTAGGCTTTTATTCACATATAAACATTTGTCAACGCACATATCAGTTGTGGTGAACGTAAGCTCAAGCAGGTTTATGTTCGCTGATCAATGTTTATATGTGAATAAAAGCCTAAATGAAATCTGTTCATCATATAAAGCGATCGAGTCTCTTCAGAAGATTTGGAATAAACCGCTCGATTCATGTGGATTAGTTTTACGATCTCTTTATGAACTTTTTGAAGCGTCAAAGTGGTAGTTGCGTAGCTGTCAATGGAGGGACAGACATCAGATTTCATTAAAAAGATCTTCATTTGTGTTTCGAAGACGAACAAAAGTCTTACGGTTTGGAACGACATGAGGGTGAGGGTTTTCATTTTTGGGTGAACTAACCCTAATGATATCCTGGCTCTTCCCAGCTTTGTAATGGAATTGAATAGTGCCCAAGTTTTTGAAGCTCCTAAAAGCACATCCATCATAAAAGTAATCCATACGTCTCCAGGGGTTAATAAAGCCAAGGGATTTTGTAAAAAAAAAAAACGTATGTACATGAGAAATGCAGAATGTGCAGAGGATAGAGCAAAACAAAATAGCAGTCATGAACGTGAAGACTAAAGTGGAAAGATATCATGAAAATTGTCAGATGATTTCGATATAAGAGAAGAGAAGCTATGTCAGGTCCGAGGTTATCCTGAACTCCACTCTCTTGAGGAGATTTGAAGGAAAGATTATCTGTGAATAATTACTTCAAATTCAAGTTTGTTCCTCAGACAAAGCAAAAGTAATTAGATAGTAGTTTGGCTACTGAAGACTTGAATTATAGAGCACAAGTTGTACTACTTTTATGGTGTTTGTTTATTTGTTGTTGTTAAATAAAACTTAATTTAAAAGAAAATCCTTTTCATTAATTGAAATAAAAAAAAACTAGAATGAAATAAAATATATAAATGAAAACTTATTTTATTTCAGTTGGCCAAGGCAACATTTCTCATTTTTGTTGAGAAGTACACATTTAAAAAAAATGTTTTATATATATATATATATATATATATATATATGTATGTGTGTGAATGTGTGTATGTGTGTGTGTATATATATATATATATATAATGTATGTGTATATATAATGTGTGTGTGTATATAATGTGTGTGTGTATAATATAATATATACACACACACACACACATTTTAAAATGGCAAAAGCACAACAAAATTACTAAACCTCTGTTAATTAGATTTTATTTTTATAGTTTTTTGTTTTTATCAAAATATTAAAAACTCTACAATAGTATATCAATAATACTAACATAATGACATGATTGGTTTTATTTTGGGGTAAAAACGGTGAAAATATTAGGCATGTGAGGTTTCTAATGACGTTGAGCTTTTGTCCCTGGTTCAGATTTCTAAAAATGTGCTTTAAGGTGAAGACGGTGAAAACACGGACACGGCGAGAGATAAAGGGCCGTTAAGACCCTAATAGACTCTGCCTTGCCATAAGACGGTAATGATTCAATTACTGCAAAGAAGGAAATACATTACCGTATAACAAAATCATGCTTGTCTATTTGCTTCCCACATCCGCTCTTTAGGAGCCTGCCGGAGTTTCCCACCACAGCACATGTTTTGAACGTCTTGTTCTTCAGAGGAGAGACTTCGGGAAGTAAACTGTAGAGAGTCTGAGAAACATTGAAGGTGCGGCGTCTGTCCAGAACGTAGTGGTAAGTGTCGCCCGGTTTAAAACTGCTCTTGATAACAGACACATCTCTCTCCGCATCCAAGAAGCGAAGTATGTCCTTCCTTTCCATGTGTCGAAACAGATAAAAAAAGGAAAATATTACAGGATAATACTGACATTTCTCATTCGTTCATAACCATACCAGCTTGCAAAAGCATACACTGAAGGGAACCTATAATGTCATGGTAGACGATCAGCCTGAATCATGAGCACACCATGTTGGTTTCATTTGGCCAGAGATGAACTGGTCCTGGTTTCTCCCAGGGTTTTTCCTCCATGGATTTTGGGTTCTTGTCACAGTCGCTTGTTTAGTTGAGGACACGTAATATTCAGCAATTATATTCTCAATGATATCAATCCATAACCTGACGAGTGATCAGCCTGAATCATGAGCACTCCATGTCGGGTAGTTTTTCCAGAGGAGAACCGGTCCTGGTTTCTCCCAGGGTTTTTTCCTTCATTTCTGTCACTGATGGAGTTTGGGTTCTTGCCACTGTCGCCTCTGGCTAATATTCAACAGTGTTATTGATCCGACTGTTGTGTAACTGAACTGAGCTGTTTTCTGCAGAGCTGCTGTATAGATGAAATTAACCCATTTCATAATTGATCTTTACACAGTTATTAAACTGAATCAACATCAAGATCCATCTTCGGTCCAGTCAGATGTCCGACTCCCTGTATGATATCGCTGCTCATAAACTTACGCCATTAATCCTGGTGTCAATCCGGGATGAACCTCAAGAATGCTTATTTTTGATGTTATATCAAACATCATATGTTATACCCTATTTATTTTTTCCTGTGCTTATCAAAAAAGTGCAGACACTGACAAAACTTCTGAACACTAAGAGGGACCCTCTCAACTATCAAGTACCATATTAAGCACATTTTTAGATTACCTAACAAAACCTTTTTTATATAATGCAGGTTCCTCACCTGATCATGGTCACAAGGGTGGCATTAAGCCTCCAATCCACTCGCAGGTCCCTCGGATCCCTGCCAGCATTGCCGAGAGGCGTCTCGGAGCCGTTGGCCATCAGTCGAGTGCTGCTCGCCCTGGAGTTCCTGTTCAGACAGAGGCGGGTCTGGTGTAGTAACCACAGCATATGACCAGAACTGAGACTGGCATTGGGTTCAATACTGTGCTCATGTAGTCAAACTCATTCTAGTACTAGTACCCGTCCGTCACACTATCAGAGAGTATCCACAAAAGAAAGAAAAAGGCCAGCACTGCTAATACACAGAGATATGCTGCTACTGTACAATATATTAGGGGTTGAACAGACTAGTGGACTATTATCATTGCGCTGCTCACCCGTGGCACTGCAGCAAAGCTGCTTGATTATTACGCAGGAATGAGAGGATAGTTCCTAGCCATGTCGGCCTAGAAAATCGCAACTTTTCATTTCCTGTCGGTCTTAGTTCACGATGTAAGAAGAGGCAAGTTTTAAATAGGAAAAATATCGAAACTCTTTGGTCATTTTTTAAGAGAGATGCTAACGGTCTAATCAGATTCAATGATCTATGCTAAGCTATGCTAAAAGTGCTACCGCCAGACCCGGAGATCGGCTGAATGGATCCGAAAGCGGTAAAACTGTTTAACTCCAGAGGAGTTGGAAAATTAGCCTATTTCCAAAAAAAGTGGAGTGTTACTTTAAGCTTGACGTCGACTATTCGCTGATCATTCATGGCCTATAGAGTGCGCAACAGGATAAGAAATCTTTTTTACGCTCCGTTTCAGTTAAAATGACAAATAAATGCATACTCAAAAGAGCGCTCCACAAGATATGTTTGATTATGCCATCTGGATGCTCAACATTGATCGCGTGAATGCACGTTTTACACAGCTTATTGTACAGGACAGGTAAGTTCATCACCGCTCTAAACTGCTGCTGCAGTTTATCATCATTTCATTTCTAAACGTTTGCAGCCATCCAGGCTTTGATGTCCTGTAGAAAGGCCAATAAATGATCGATAATGTTCATGTTCGAGTGTCCCACTGGAAGATCTGAGGGTCGTCCGCATAACAGTGGAAGGATACATTGTATTTTCGGAAGATGGATCCTAAAGGCACACTGTAAAAAGTGTCAAGTTCACTCACTTACATTTATTATAAGTAAATAAACTTAATGCTTAATTGAAAAAACTAAATTATGTGAACTTTGACAATTCCACAGTACTTAATTTTTTTTTAAATATTAAGTATATTTACTTTATTTTTAAGGCAACGGGTTTCCTTATTTGTTTTAAGTTAAGTCAACTGATCATTATTTACAGTGAACATGTAAAGAGAACATAATATTAGCTCAAGAATGGAAAAGCTGTTTAAAAAGGCGTGGTGGCATAACACTAGCCTTCGAGGAAGAGGGTTTGAGACGAGCACCAGGGTCAGCCAGAGCTGAAGGAGCCGTGTAGCTTCAGTCGTCCACTCAGTAGTACACTACAGTTGAGGGATACAGCCGCCGGTAATTGTGGTATATTGGAGCGTAGAGCAGCAATTTTCCCATTGAAAAAGCAAATAAAATCTTTGCAACTTAAAATAGAGGTCTGGTACAGACTTTGAGCAGGGTTAATACCTGAATTTATAGTAGCAAATCGGATTTTAGGCTTATTTGCATTGTTAGAGATCACATTAGAATAAAATGTATGTTTTGCATCTTTCGAGGCCTTCTGAGATGCTAGCAGAGATTCTCTAAAGATGTCATAGTGAACCTGTATTTTGTATTTCCATCTGCTTTTCACTTGCCGAGCATGTTTCCTAAGAGTACGGGTCGTTTCATTTAACCATGGCCGAGAATTTGGCTTACAATTCATAGCTTTATAAGAAGCAATAGCGTCCACATTTTCAGACCAGATGTAATTAAATTGCTTCAGATGTTCATCAACATTTAAAGAGATTGAAAAGGTTTCAGATAAAGTATTCACAATGACTTCTATATTCTTTAAGCTTTAGTTTTCAGTAGTTCAACTAAACAAAAACTAGAAATGCAGCCATGGCTACTGGCTGAACTTGCTGAAAAGAAGTATTTCAGTTTTCCAGTTTTTTATTTCCAGAATTTCAAGTAGTGAAATTTTTTTTTTAAATGGTTTTAGTTTCAGTTTTAGCTAACGCCAAGAACCCGCACATCTGTTTCTTGTTCTCACTATCCAGCATATGTTTAAAGCTCTCTGTTTCAGTTGTCCTGTTTTCCTTTGTCTGTTTTTGTAAGACGCTGTTATATTCTTTGTATTCCCATGTTCCTGGGTCTTGTTTTAGTTAATAAATTCAGCTTGTGTTTAGATCCACACCTCTTATTCTGCTTCATCCGTTACAGCGTTACACTGCAAAAAGTGATTTTATAACTCAGTATTTTTCAGTACAAATATCAAAACATTTTTGAATCAAGATACTTGAGATGCAATGGGGTAACAAAAATAAACCTTATTTTATTTAAATTCTTAATTTTTGCGAATGATTTTACACAGAAACATGATTTTAAACATGATTTTCTGGAACTTTTCACTTAAGGGAACAAATTATTTTCATTATTTTTTTGTGATGAAAAAGTTACTGTAAACACTGTAAATTTTCGTTGAGTGTACAAATCTGCAATTTGCAAATGAGCAGACTGTCTCTGCACATATCTGCCAAAAGATACGCATCTCCTGAAATCAAATCGAAACTCAACTTCAGATGCAGTTGACATTTACTGTGGGTTTTTTCCACTTCTGTTTTTAAACCATGTGCAGCAACTCTGCATGAAACAAAATGAAAACCACATCTAATGCGCAAAAGCTGTCCTCTCGCTTACCTGACAACACATAACTCTCTCTCTCACACACACACACGCACGCACGCACGCACGCACGCGCACGCACGCACGCACGCACGCACGCACACACACGCAGTCAGAGCCAAATCACAAACAAAGTAGCCTATGTTTCGAAATGTGAATGATCTTTTGGCACTGAACTAAAAGCCATCAACTCATGATCTGTTGTGAAAAACTGAAATTGCCCCAATGCAGAGCATGTAAAGCGAAGCATATCAGCAAGTATGAACTTGACCACATTTTTTTCAGTTCCTGAAACAAAACAAGAGCAAGTTCTTCAGTGAATAAGACCTTGCTTTTTAAACTAACTCAACTCAAATTAAGGCATTAATTTCAAAAGCCCACAAAAAAACTCCCTTTGACACACACTTATGTTTGGGTATTATAATACTTGATCTACTTAAGCAAGGATTTGGAAAAGACAAATTTGTCAGGAAAGTGTATAAAAAAGTGCATTTTTAGCTATGTAGATCCTGGAAAAAAGTAAGCTTTACCATATACTTTAAAAGAGTAGGCCTACTTTGTGCTTAAACAATATACTTAAAGTGCAAAGTGATTGTGATGTGTGATGGTTTCACACACGATTGCATGTAAGGCTTTTTGACCTACTTAAGTTTAAGTACATCTGTAATTTCAGAATTACTTCTATTGTCTCTGAAATAAGGTTCAAGTGCTGAATGTACTGAGAAACATTTATTTATAACTATGTACTTTATAAAATATACTTTCATGTAATTTCTTTTGAAACTTTTATGTTATGTTATCAAAACATAATTATTTAAAATGTCATTTATGGTATGCCTTCTTTTAATGTGCCATTATTACAAGTGCGCTTTTTAAAACATAGTCATGAAAGTGTAGCTACTCTGTCAAGTGACTTTCTATCATTACTATAACATGATCTGCAATTACAGGGTTTTTTATATAGGTCTAATTTTCAGATTTAGTACAAAGTGCACATTCAATACAATTAAGTGCACTTCTTTTTCACAAGGGGGTGTAAGAATAAAATGGCCTTTTCAACTCAAACAAAAGAAGACTGAATCGATCTTAATTCCGTTGCGGCGGAACGACAGTATGGCGCATGAACTGAAGTTTACGATACCAATGAATACATAGATCAGCATAAATGAACGGCTAGTCAAAGAGACACGTATTGACATGACTCAGACTTCGACGTTCATAAGATAAGCAGTAAAAGCAGAAGAGCCCTTACCCTGTCAATCCAGTTTTCTCATGCACTTCATTCCTGCCAATATCTGTCGTTTTGTAGAATATCAGCAGAACGCTTATGGTGCATATCGTCCACCGTTTGCGTGTAAACCGCATTTCGCACATCAATATTTCTGAAGATGAGAAGAAAACAGAGTCCTCATGTAGCGACTACACGCCCATCTCTCTCTCTCTCTCTCTCTCTCTCTCTCTCTCTCTCTCTCTCTCTCTCTCTGAGTCCT
>CM060625.1:2038791-2041291 GCA_030578275.1 Meda fulgida | reverse complement strand
AATGAGCTTTTAGAAAAAGAGCTAGGTAGATACGGAAAACTAGTGACTCCGATAAAGATGATTCCAATCAGCTGCAAGTCTCCTCATCTCAAACACGTTGTGTCTTTTAGGAGACATGTACACATGATTCTTAAAAAGAGCAATGAAGAGCTAAATCTAGTGTTTAAGTTCAAGGTTGATGACTTTGACTACACTGTGCATGTAACATCAGAGACGATGAAATGCTTTGGGTGTGGGACTGTTGGGCATGTGATTCGCTCTTGCCCTGAGAGAGCAGGGGAGACGCGCGCTGCTAACGCAGTGGATCCGCCGCCCGTTCGGGCCGAAAGCGGAGTTTCTTTACCTGGCGAACCGCAGAGAACTGTGCAGGAAAAAAACCGAGATGATAGCGATCAGGAGAATGAGCTGACAGAAAATGTAACGAGTGAACAAAACGTACAAGATGGTTTAAATGAGGATTTAAATGTTGGTCAAACCGCGACTAGAGTAGCTGAGTCAGTGTTGTTTAATGAGGAAGATGTTTTGTTTGATGCTGACATTTCCAAACTGTCAACAAAGAGGAAAAATCCAGAAATAAAATCAATCACTGAACAAAATGCAAAAGTATCAAAAACGAATCCTATGAGCTGTTCTTCTCAGTCAGATGATGGGTTGATTAACACGCAAGAGTCTGAAAGTGGTGTTGATGGAGACACACAGATGGATGTGGAGAGTGCTTACTCTTTCACAAAAATTCAGTCATTTTTACAAAGAACCAAAGGGTTGAGATTGGTTAAAATTGATGAGTTTTTCCCAGACTTAAAGTTGTTCATTGATTCAGTCAAATTGTTCATGAAAAATACAGAAAACCCTGGCCAACTGACCTTTACAGATCAAGAAATTTTTCGTTTAAAAAAATTTCTTATTAAAGCGAGAGCACAGTTAGTTAATGATGGTTAAGTGTCTTTTGTTTTTCTTTTTCTTTGTTTGTGTTAACCTCTCTGTTCTGTTTAAATGCAACTTAACTTTTACTATGTGTGACATAAAGTTGGGTTCTTTAAACGTTAATGGTGCTAGAGAGGATGTGAAGAGAGTTTCTCTCATCAGCTTGTTTAAAGTTAAAAAACTAAATGTAATTTTTTTACAAGAAACACATAGCACAGCTGACAATGAAATCGCGTGGAAGAAAGATTGGGATGGGGAAGTTTTTCTCAGTCATAAGTCTAGCAACAGTGGTGGAGTGGGTATTTTGTTTTCTAGTGATTTTTTACCCATCTCTTGTGTTACTGAGGAAATCATTGCAGGTCGCTTGTTAAAAATACAAGCTGTTTTTGAAAGTGTAAAAATGACTTTCATCAATGTTTATGCTCCTACTGTAGGCCCAGAAAGGGTGGTCTTTTTAAACATTCTAAACGATGTAATAAGCAAGTGTGACACTGATGGATACATGTTCCTGGGTGGGGATTTTAACTGCACTGAGGATGCAGCTCTAGACAGAAATCACCCAGAACCACATGGAGCCAGTAAGAATTGTCTTGTAAAAGTAATTGAGATGAATGATTTATGTGATGTTTGGAGGTTTTTTCATACCACTCAGCGTCAGTATACTTGGACTTCTGTTAAAGGTAATTCTTTGTCTTTGGCTAGGCTTGATAGAGTTTACTGTTTCAAACATCAGAGCAATGTTCTTAAAGGTTGTTCAATACACCCAATTGGTATTTCAGATCATTGCCTCGTACAAGTTGCTATCCTTATTAAGGATGTGAAATGTAGAAGTGCCTATTGGCATTTTAATGTTTCCTTGCTTTCTGATAACACTTTTAAAGATGCTTTCAAGTATTTCTGGAGTGGTTACACAAAAGAAAAATCTGAGTACAATTCATTACAACAGTGGTGGGACATAGGGAAGGTCAATATACAACAACTGTGCCTACAGTATACTCTCAATGTCACAAAGGACAGGACTAGATGTATGAAAACTTTGGAGAGTGAAATAGAGAAGCTGCAAAGTTTGGCAGACTCAACAAGAGAAGGAGAACATTTTAAAGTTCTCAAAAAGAAAAAGTCAGCTCTATCTAACCTGTTGGGTTTTTCTGCTCAAGGAGCTCTGGTTCGCTCACGTTATCAATATATTGCCAAAATGGATGCACCTTCTCATTTTTTTTTCGGCCTTGAACGAAAAAATGGACAAAGGAGGCTTATGCACTCTCTGCGGTCCAGCACTGGACAATTGCTGCAAGAGTCTGTGGACATTCGTAAATCTGCAGTTGATTTTTACGAGAATCTCTTCAGGAGTGAGTTCCAAGAGAGACCAGAGGTGGCGCAGTCTTTCTATGAGGGCTTACCCAAGGTTTCTGAGGAGGCTAACATGGAGTTGGATGCTCCAATTTCTGCTGATGAACTATATTCTGCGTTGCAGAGTCTAGAAAGCGGTAAATCTCCAGGCATTGATGGACTTCCTGTGGATTTTTTTAAAGCTTTCTGGCCTGTGATTGGCAAAGACTTATTGCTTGTTCTCAGA
>CM060625.1:1953791-2031291 GCA_030578275.1 Meda fulgida | reverse complement strand
TTTTATTGTAATGCTAAACAGTGAAATAAAATAGCTGTTTTAACTGGTAAGATAGCCTACCTTTTAAGTTTTAATTTAGAGTTAAAATAAATACACATGCTAATCTTTTTTAGCAAAAGCAAATTTTAAAAGCAATGTAGACGAAAACTAATCAACGTTTATTTAAAATTATATGGGGTACTTTTACCTTGCATCAAAGTACAATTACACGCATTTGTCCGCAGCCAGTGCACGACTGTGCGCGAAGAATTGGGAGGAACTGTGCATAAAAAACGACGGTTATTCCAAGATGGCTGTCGACGGAGGATCTTCTTCAGAAACTGAAAGAAGCCGGCCTGTATAAATATCACCGAAGACGAAGCACACAAATTCAGAGGTATGTTTAGTTTTAGTATTGTGAAAATCCGTTGGTTCCATATAAATAATGTGCACTTGAAATAGCGTCTGTTTACTGACGCGTGAGGGACCCTTTCTTCGAAAATACTGACCTGACAAAAACAACGTATTGTTATTACGTATTAAACTTATTGTTAGTACAATTATTTGTATTTTTTACCCTTAACTTAAGATATAACTTTTAGAATAATTTACAACGTTAACTTTCTCTACCGCGAGACAGTGCTTGAGACGCTGTCGGCGTTGAAACGGCCATAGAAACAGTTCAAACCCCCATCGCGTTTTGTGTAAAAAAAAAAAAAAAAAAAAAAAAAAACTATATAAACCAACAGTTTATAAATTCAGTTTCCCAGAATTTTCTTACTACTCTAACCTAACATTAGCTGCTACCAGTGTTCACCCCGGACGCGAGCGAATGGCCCCCTTGGCTTCTCGAATTAAATCATTTACAAATATCATCCGTGTGAGTTGATTTATATCAGTTTTATTTGGTAACGTTACATGTTAAATTAAAGTTGCAAGCAGCATTTAGCGGGGTTCAAGCAGTTGAGGCCTCTAAGATTTTTTAGCACACAAGCATCAAAAGACATTACGCTTTAATTAGCAAGCAGCAGCACTGATATCATAGATGGAATAGACCATGTTCTAGCATGATTTACCATGATATACCACATTTTAGGTTTTTTTTCTTGATTTACCATGTTCCAGTATGATTTACCATAGTTGACCATGATATACCAAGTTCTAGTATGATTCACCATGATTGACCCTGTTCTAGCATGGTTTACCACAATTGAACACATTCTAGTATGATTTAATATGATTCTAGCATGATTTACCATAGTTTACCATGATTTATCTTAGTTTACCTTGATTTACCATGTTATAGGAGGATTTACCATGATATACCACATTCTAGAATGATTTAGCAGGATTCTAGCATGATTTACCTTATTTACTATGATTTACCATGTTTCTAGCGTTATTTACCATGATTTACCACGTTGCTAGCAATTATGTGAAGCATCAGAACAAATGAAGTGATAAACTCTGAATATGATTGTCTTATAACAGTAATTGTTATATAAGGGATTTTTTAGTGTCTAAATACATGAATGCAAAAGCACATGTGAAAAGGCTATTAATAAGTAGAATGGCAGCAGAGGGCAGTAGAAGACCACTACTGGCTCACCTTCACTTTGAACTATTTGGTTTCACCAGTATTGTGCACTAAAGCAAACCAGTTTTTTCATGTTAACTCCATAATGCATGCTTACACACACACACACACACACACACACACACACACACACACACACACACACACACACACACACACATACACATACACAAGGGATATGTTATTGTGAAAATGTCTTTTAATGGTCTATAAGCATTTCACATATTTCTTTGTGATGTAATAATAAAAAAAATATATTAAAAAAACTAATAAAAAAAATAGCTTTAAGCTTTGTTAGCCAATGCTGAAAGCTGATAAAAAGATTAGAAATGTCTAATGCTGCTGCTCCCTCTACTGGACAACAGTGGTATTACAGACTATATACAGTTGAAAAGAATGAATTGAGATTTGGTTTTTCACTTATATCTCGGGAACGAGAAAATGAAAAAATCTGAAACTCAGAACTTAGGTAGTGTTAGAGGAGCCCTGTTGAACAAGACCATCCCGGTGATGCTGGGTGATTGTGGCCGGGAGTAATGTCCGTTGAAATGCATATCTTTGTAGGCTTATATCTCGGGAATGCCCAGGCTAAATCGCACCATACTTGAATCGAAGCTAGATGAGGACGAGCTCTTTCCAACACAAGGATCTAGACATGCATTTGAAGTATTATATTTTACTTAAAAGTAATAAAAATAAAATATAATTATTTTTTATAATAGGAGTTTCCAAGGGGCCAATTGGTTTTATTTGAATCTTTCAGGTATCCAACCGATGCAGAATATGTGCAGGTGGCAAAAGCACTAATTGTGAAAAACCCTTCCCTAAAGGATCTTGAAGGGAATGGCTATGTAAGTTACAAGGAATGGTAGACTTTACATTATGTAAGGACTTTACCAGTGTTAATAGGAGTTACATAAGGACATTGTTCCATGAATGATATATTCTTGATTTTAACTGACAGAAGTTGGTGGATGCTGTTTATATGTGTTTAAAAAAAAAAGGAAATCAAAATCTCTCGGATGTATTCCCTAATCACTACTATATTTTTCGCCACATATGTTAGCACACTTGGCACCAGTCCCTCAAACGCAAATTTAAAACTGAGCATGCACCTCTCATCCATGAAGATGAGTTAAGAAATAGTAAGGATGTCACGAACTACTCTGAGAAGAGGGTTGAGATCCAAACGCCAGGACGGTGAAGACCCCTCGGGCGGCCACGACGGTGAAGACCCCTCGGGCGGCCAGGACGGTGAAGACCCCTCGGGCGGCCACGACGGTGAAGACCCCTCGGGCGGCCACGACGGTGAAGACCCCTCGGGCGGCCACGACGGTGAAGACCCCTCGGGCGGCCAGGACGGTGAAGACCCCTCGGGCGGCCACGACGGTGAAGACCCCTCGGGCGGCCACGACGGTGAAGACCCCTCGGGCGGCCAGGAAGGTGAAGACCCCTCGGGCGGCCACGACGGTGAAGACCCCTCGGGCGGCCAGGACGGTGAAGACCCCTCGGGCGGCCAGGACGGTGAAGACCCCTCGGGCGGCCAGGACGGTGAAGACCCCTCGGGCGGCCAGGACGGTGAAGACCCCTCGGGCGGCCAGGACGGTGAAGACCCCTCGGGCGGCCAGGACGGTGAAGACCCCTCGGGCGGCCAGGACGGTGAAGACCCCTCGGGCGGCCACGACGGTGAAGACCCCTCGGGCGGCCAGGACGGTGAAGACCCCTCGGGCGGCCAGGACGGGGAAGACCCCTCGGGCGGCCACGAAGGTGAAGACCCCTCGGGCGGCCAGGACGGTGAAGACCCCTCGGGCGGCCACGACGGTGAAGACCCCTCGGGCGGCCAGGACGGTGAAGACCCTTCGGGCGGCCAGGACGGTGAAGACACTTCGGGCGGCCAGGGCGGTGAAGACCCCTCGGGCGGCCACGACGGTGAAGACCCTTTGGGCGGCCAGGGCGGTGAAGACCCCTCGGGCGGCCACGACGGTGAAGACCCCTCGGGCGGCCACGACGGTGAAGACCCCTCGGGCGGCCAGGACGGTGAAGACCCCTCGGGCGGCCAGGACGGTGAAGACCCCTCGGGCGGCCACGACGGTGAAGACCCCTCGGGCGGCCACGACGGTGAAGACCCCTCGGGCGGCCAGGACGGTGAAGACCCCTCGGGCGGCCACGACGGTGAAGACCCCTCGGGCGGCCAGGACGGTGAAGACCCCTCGGGCGGCCAGGACGGTGAAGACCCCTCGGGCGGCCACGACGGTGAAGACCCCTCGGGCGGCCACGACGGTGAAGACCCCTCGGGCGGCCAGGACGGTGAAGACCCCTCGGGCGGCCAGGACGGTGAAGACCCCTCGGGCGGCCACGACGGTGAAGACCCCTCGGGCGGCCAGGACGGTGAAGACCCCTCGGGCGGCCACGACGGTGAAGACCCCTCGGGCGGCCAGGACGGTGAAGACCCCTCGGGCGGCCACGACGGTGAAGACCCCTCGGGCGGCCACGACGGTGAAGACCCCTCGGGCGGCCACGGCGCAGCAGGACGTGCCGCTGGCCGTGGCGGTGGCGACCCCGGCTCGGGAACAGGAACAGTCACTTCAATGCAAAGTCAATGGAGACGGTTGGATTGTTTCCCCCCGGTGGGCGTGGTCTTCAGATTGTGACGCGTTGCGCTCTGTCTCTGTTGCATTTAATCCAAATACACAGAATAATGTTCTTTTTTGAACCATCATATGACCCCTTTAACATTTTCTTTTCTTCTCACAGTTTGATGCTGATACTCCATACCCAACCATACAATTGGTAGAAACTGATTTCAAAATGACTTTCTCCAAGAGGCTTCAAGTCCTTGTCAAAGTGTATGGTGTGGAGGTGTGCAGGGGAATAGGAGTTGAAGAAGGGATAGTTGCAGCCTTCAGTGCTTACTATGAATTGCGGCGTATTAAAATTACTGAACCAATCAAACGCCACAGCAGGCTAAAACATGAGGGGTTACACTGAAGACGCGTCACGCTGAACCATGTACATGATGGTAGATTTATTGCTCTATTTCACAAACTTAAAAAAACGAACACTTTGAGTGATGCATTCCATAAGTCGTGCAAAGGTACCTCAGATACATCAATGGAAGATGATAAAAATGATGACGGTCAACAGAACGTTTCTCCCCATGCAGCCATGATCCAAACCCAAGATTTCCCACACAGGTGAGCACACACACATTAATACACCACACCCCCGGTCCCGCCCACAGTGACCGATGACGTCGCGATGCGTGTGCACATACACAACAGTGCAAAGAAAAGAGGAAATATTATAGAAAACAGTCAAACCCAGTGTATGGTTCCTACACTATGTTTTAAACTTGGCTTATCCACCCTACATGAAGAATACATTGACCTTCCTGCAGCATGCCATGGCAAAGATCACTGAGGCGGGTGGCAAGCCCCTCCCAATAACTGTCACCCGAATAATTAACATCCTGTGCTGAATGCCACAACCATATCGATGCACAAGGTGTAGAAGAAAAACCTGGTCTGGTTCACAACCATGAACCCAATTTCAGCATCACTTGTGGACTGAATAACTGCAAGTCATCTTCTCCAAATTAAGCACATTTTAAATGTCAATACTGTATGGTTTCTGTGTGGCAAGTTTTTAATACCAGTGTTTTATGATTCACTCTTCCATGCGTATACAGTCAAAGGTGACTCTGAATGGAGTATTCTGAAACCAGGGCAAAAGATGGACTTTCAGGCCCTTGACACATACTCTGCTGATGATACATTGTTTGTGATCCTCCAGAAAGTTTAAAAGGTTCAAATGAAATGTGTAGTACTGTGTTTGGTGAAATGTGTTTTTCTGATCAAATGTTTTAAAGGTATAAAGTTACAATGTATGAAATGTGTGCTGCTAGAAAGATTGCGTTGTCATTCTTGATGTACAAAACTGTTTTAAAAGTAGAAAAACTGTCTTAATGAGATCTAGTACTGATTTTTTTTATTTTTATTAAATTTCTTTGTGTTTCTTGATGTTAACATGTTTTATTGCATGGTTAAAAAAAGGTTAATGAAATGTATTGTACTGATTTTGAAAAAAAGCTTAATATTCTTACTGTTTACAATTTTTTTAGAGTATAAAAAGTTGAAGTAAAAATTGCTCAATATATTCGTCCTGTTATGACACATTGTGATAGTGCTTAAAGTATTCATCCGTCGAAAAATGTGAGAATAATCATTTTGAATGTTTAATAAAAGATAGAGCATTCTGGCCTTTTTAATGTGCACGTTTGGCACTGGGGCAGTACCCCTAAAAGGACAAAATTGCACCTTATAAGGTACAATTTAGTCACCAGAGGTACATATTTGTCTTTGAAAGGTACATACTGCAAGGGTACTGATATGCACCCATGTGAAAGGGCACAACGGGTGTACCCTTGAGGGTGCTGCCCCAGTGACGAGCCGTTGTACCCCTACACATTTTGCATCCATAAATCTCCTTCCATGATTTATTTTCACTCAATCTGTTGCTCCATCACTGTTCAATACAAACATATTTTCTCCCTGCAATCATGCGAGTAGTGAAAAGCACATTGTCTTAAGGTGTATCTTTGGCCCCGTTGTGCCCTGTACTGATGCTGAAGGGATGATGTATTTTTGTAGGCCAACCCATAAGTTATCACTATCCCGGTTCCCTCGACAAAACCGAATTTGTGTGATATGAAAGTAATCTAGCCTACAGTAGGCCACTACATCCACCTAGCTGTTGTTGTCCTGTGAAGTACATTGTCAGTAATGTTGCTTCACTGACATTCACAACTTCTGTCTCGGGTCCTCATGTGATAGGTCACCTTTGTCATACATTTAAAAAAAAAATCTAAAATATATCTTTATTACAGTTGGCATGAAATAGTATTTCCCAATTGTGACGTACAGTATACTTGAGTGAAAAGGCTTATTGAGCATGATATTTTGGATTTTGCATATGTGGAATAGAGTGCAACAGTTGCGATCCGGAAGTAAAAACTCCATTCATTTTCTCCATAGGGTATATATTTTTTTTTTAAAAGATCACTTAAAAACCTTTAACGATAACCCGACTGTAGGATAAGGTTTTTAATTAATGGTATTTGCTTCTGTTGAAACCTTCACCCCGTTTTTTTTAAATTATTGTGTTTAACAGTAGAATTGCCTACAAATTACATAACCTATGATGCTGTTCATAAAATTGCACCACTCAGAGAGTCAAAATAGAGCAAAACTTCGCCAAAATAGCTCCACTCCCATGAAGCACTGCGAATAGAGTAACCGAGTTGATCTCCTTAAAGGGATAGTTCACCCAAAAATGAAAATTAGCCCATGATTTACTCATATATATATATATATATATATATATATATATATATATATATATATATATGTTTAGGCTATATATTTAAACATAAATATATAGCCTACTGATACAGCAAAAAAAGGCTACAGAATATTTGAAAATCTATCATTTTTTATAACATTTATTTGTCAAAAAACATTTTTAACATCAAAATGTTATTTATTAATATGTGTTCGTGTCAAAATGACATATAAACTTATTTTCCTATTCTATTTTGCCTGGAAACGCTTCCAACACGCTTGCGTGTCGCGTCGAAAATAGGCGTCGGTTCTATTTCTAGCATGCAGCGTTTTCTGCGCGGCTCGAGGCGCAGGCAGTGTGCAAGCTCTGTTACCGTGCATGGGAGCCGAAATAAAAACGGACACGCCACGCAGCCAGTGTGTCCCCGCGGCCTTTTAGTGGTAAACCATCTATACATATACACGGCAGTAGGTGGCGACAAAAGATCGTGTCATGAGACTTTATTCAAAAATGCACATCTACAAATTCAATTTAAAATAATTTATTTTGTATGAATTTATTTACATTTAAACGTGTCTATTTGTCAATGTAAAAAGTATTTTTTCTATTTTTACATTTGAATTATTAAATGTATAGCTTAGTCTAGTTTAGTTTTAATGTCACTCTCCAAACACTATCACGTGGTTTTCTCACTCATGAACGCATGTATCGATTACTCTGGTCTGACTGAACGTGACAAAACAAGAAGAGAAAATGAAGGTAAATAACCGCCATGTTTCTGAACAGAATAAACATCCTATGTTCCCTTTAGTCTTCCACAAGCCTGTCGTTTCACCATACGAGTGTTTTCTCAACTTTTGCACAGTTTTCTCAACTTCACACGACGTCATCGGTTAGCAAAGCAACCTAGCCATTTACAACATACTTTCGGATTTCATACTGAAAACTGAATATGTAAGATTGAATAACTTACTTATTACAACTATTACGTTATTGTACTTTAATGTGACGTCTTTACTTTTATATTAAAGCCGAGCTTATAAGAGCTATAGATGTGACTATAGATCATACCATACATCTGTTGCTATAAATGTTTATTAAGGTTTTAATTAATTCTAAATGATCGTCATTAAAGAAAAAAATTGTTGTACATCGTCCACGCTGACGTTAAAAATGGCGTGAAAGTGATATTTTTTCGTGCTTTTTGTCATCGATATTGGGTTATGGTAACGTTATATTTTGTCATTTATTATTTTTGGATTACTGTCTGTTTGTTGGATTTAAGAGGTCAGAAGTATATTATATGGCAGTATATTTAACTGTGGGCATGGAGTACTTTTTTACCCCTGTGTGACCCAAACCCATCTGGTGGGATTTCTACTATTAAGCTGTTGTCTGACCGCAGAATCCAGTCCCGTGAGCAGCTCAGTGTCCGACAGCTGAAGATGCCGGAGCGTGCTCTGGGATGAGCACAGAACATTTTTCAAAAAATATGTGGACATGGTGGTGCTGTTTTTTTTTAGGCTTTCTGACCCCAAGACTTTCTGAAAATATAGATGTTATCGTGAAATGAAACGCCCTGATGATGCAAATGGGGATTTTCAATGCTTTAGCTGTTTTCTTATAGCCACTTTCTATTTTGTGAAGCTCAACAATTGTTTGCTGTACATCAGAAATATATTCTTTGGTTTTACTCATTGTGATGTATGATTCTGGGAATTTGGCCTTTGTGTGTCCTCATATTTAAACTAATTTGAAACAGAAGTCATAGCTGGACAATTTCATGTTCATAGTCACCCATGTGTGCTAATATTTTTTTAAATATAAATCCATTTTTAATACCTTGATGATACCAACATTGAGTTGATGGAGCTCTCACCTAATGAGCTGATGATGTGTGTTAAATGTGCAGTGTGGTGGATCCCAGGATTAAAACCCACTGAGATTGAGTGTTTCCCTTCCACTAATGAGCTGATGAGTTAAATCAGGTGTGTTTGATTAGTACGTTTTGGAGTGTGTTTAGCTGTCGCTGTGCCTCCAGGAACAGGGTTGGGAAACACTGCTCTAAGTGAGAAGGGGTTAGAAACACCTTATGGCCGGTACACGTTGTGTGATTTTGTGCTGTTGTCCCAGACTAAAGATGACCAAGCGTGTTGATTTCTGTGATCATGGCTCCTAAACAGCAGTCCTGCAGTGAGAGAGCTTCAGAGACAGCTGTTGTCACAGTCTTGCGATCACAGATAATCATATTCATATTCTCCTCTTTCTCTTCCTCTTTTTTCAGCGAACAACCACAATTGCCAAAGCACTCATCTTGCTCTAGTTCACTACTAGCCCAGGCTGATGACTGTTTATTCTTCTATACTAATGTGTCGTAGCCTATGATTCAATAGGTGTCATCATCGTACAGGGAGAGAGTGAGAGAGAGAGAGAAAGAGAGAGGGAGAGCGGGAGAGAAAGAGAGAGGGAGGGAGAGAGAGAGAGAAAGAGAAATAGAGAGAGAGAGAGAGAGATAGAGAGAGTGCCCAAACTTTTAAAGAGCGATTGCAGAAGGAAATATAAACATTTTTCTCAACTATACATTTATGCTGTGTTTTTGTGGAAATTTGGAAGTTTTTTACCTATTTACTGCACAATTACTTTACTAGGCCATAAATTGGCTCATGAAAATTTATTTTTTAAAGAAAAAATCACTTAAATGACGATCTTAATTAAATCTAACATTGCTCTATGTTAGGGATAGAATACTGACATCTGCAGGTTTGTGGAAAAACTTTAGGAATTATAATTAAAGAAAGAAAATGCAATGACCACATATATCCAATAGAGGTCCATAGGGACTCATTTCTTTTTACTTCATTTTTCTTGATGCTTCAACTTCTCCTCACAACTTTGACATATATATTTTGTGAATATATATTTAAACATTCTGAAATGCATAAAAAGATATATTTTGTCAAAGTTAGAAAAATGCTCAGTTGCAGTCATACTTTCGTCTGTGTGTGTGTGTGTGTGTGTGTGTGTGTGTGTGTGTGTGTGTGTGTGTGTGTGTGATGGAAAGTTCGTTCCACTTTTTATTTATGCTCTAGGACCAGTCCTTGGTTTATAAAGTTTTCAGGTTTTAAATGGATTTACTCTTTTTTTTTTTTTTTTTTTTTTTTTTGACAAACAAAATGAAAAAGTCTTTTTTTTTTTTTTTTTTCATTTTCCCATTCATTTTCAGTCTGGGGTCATTTTGACCTCCAAATCATTTAGAACAACCAAATCAAGCCCAGTTTTTTGTGCATATTTAGATAGATTATTTAGGAAAAGTCACAGTTTCATGCCCCTGAGATGAAGGTAACACTTTTAAAAAATGAAGGAAAAGTCCCCTGGGACCCCAAACACTGATTAAGGGTTAAGAGGTTAGCAAGTGTATTTGGTCTACTCTACTCTGATTGGTCAGATGACCCAGTCTGTTGTGATTGGTCTACTCTGCTCTGATTGGTCAGATGACCCAGTCAGTTGTGATTGGTCTACTCTGCTCTGATTGGTCAGATGACCCAGTCTGTTGTGATTGGTCTACTCTGCTCTGATTGGTCAGATGACCCAGTCTGCTGTGATTGGTCTACTCTGCTCTGATTGGTCAGATGACCCAGTCTGTTGTGATTGGTCTACTCTGCTCTGATTGGTCAGATGACCCATTCTGTTGTGATTGGTCTACTCTGCTCTGATTGGTCAGATGACCCAGTCTGTTGTGATTTGTCTACTCTGCTCTGATTGGTCAGATGGCCCAGTCTGTTGTGATTTGTCTACTCTGCTCTGATTGGTCAGATGGCCCAGTCTGTTGTGATTGGTCTACTCTGCTCTGATTGGTCAGATGATCCATTCTGTTGTGAGTGGTCTATTCTGCTCTGATTGGTCAGATTACCCAGTCTGTTGTGATTGGTCGACCACTTACAGTCCGTGTCGGACACAAATGACCATTTCCATATCTGAATTTCAGTTCCTCAGCACTTGATACACAGTGATATGAATAGGGTCGCCCCCGACTAAAGATTTTTCTAGTCGAATAGTAGTCGTTCATTTAAGCCATTAGACGACTAAACTCACATTTATATGAATTTAATTGCTTAAATATATATTGGGGTGGAATATTTGGGTTATTACGCATGCAAGCACACACATAAAGCTTGCCGCAAAGCATTGGCAAAACTAATCATCATAAACGTGTTGGAAAAAATATCAGGGAGACATTTTAATTGTATATTAATAAACTAGTGTTTTCTGAGTCAGTGTCGCTGCAAAGATGAAGTTGACGACACTGACTCTCATCTCTGCAGTAAAGTGGACACACCTTAGAGAGAAATGCCCCTTTCATGCGGATTACATAAGCAGAGATTATTTGTAGGCATTTCAAGCTTTCTATAGATATATTTCTCATGTCTGTGAGGCAAGTGGACACTGAGTTTCGGCTCATTTTTGTGCTGTGCTCGAAGTTCACTGAGGCTTTATTTTACAAAAGCACAAAAAAATGTGTTATTGTGAGTTATAGACCTGTAGCAGCGCGTCGATTACGTCGACGATTCAACGTCAAAATAACGTCAACGTCATATTTTTATCAACAATTTTTTGGCACCGTTCCCGGAGGTACAGCTCGCCACACACACGTGGGAGACCGAAACATTGCAGAATGGAGGACGAAACAGCAACCTCTTCACAGAATTCCCAACAAAGCCATGCAAAAAGCCCCAATAAATGCCCCGACAAAAGAAAAAGTCCTAAAAAAAAACAGCTCGCCCCCAAATCATCGAAGGTATGGGAATACTTCAAATTTAGTCCTAAACGTAAAGGTGTCGTTATTTTCGCTCTTTGCCAAATGGAGTTGCATACCACACCAGCACCAGTATAAACCACGATAAAATGTACTGACGGTTAGTATTATTGTTTAAAATGTAATTATCATTAAAACCTTGTTTGATTATCGCGATTTTAATAACTCACTACAAATCCTGTCCACAGTCTGATGCATTTAAGAGATAATAATGTATAATATTGAATTGAGATTAATGTTTTAAATCTTACCTGTTAAATCCATTTTGTAAATTACAGCGTACAAAACCCGTCCAGACAAGATGATCACAACAATATGATCAAACTCAGGAAACAATAAATCATCTCTGATTTAATTTTCAATACAATCAAAAACGGAAACGCAAGAGTCAAAACGGAAAGTTGTATTTGAATGAATGTATGAAGAGAGCGCGTGATGCATGGATGTGCGCTGTTATAATGCGTTGCTATTGACGATGGTCATTTTAAGGAAGGAAATGCCACAGAATATAAGCTTGTTTTAAAAAGTGCATAGAGCTGTTTGTATTATTTTTTGTTTGTTGATTTTCAAATATAAAACTTTTTGAAATGTTACAAATACATAACAATAGATTAGTCGACTAATCGATAAAATAATCGCCAGACTAATCGTTTAATTAATAATCGTTTAGCCCAGCCCTAGAATAAAAGTAGACCCTTTATGTTTTGAATGATGTATTGTAGTACTCCTATCTGTATGACCGAAATGAGTAATAAGTTGTTTCTGCTGTTATCAGGACAAAAAGTGGCCGTGGCGGCGCCTCCATGTCATGCAGTAAAGCACACTATACTCCAGCTCCGCACAAACTCTTGGATGGGCACCTAATAATAGCGCATTTATCTAGGATTATTATTGTTATAAGTTATATAAAGTAGCTACTACTTTCATGTTTCAAATGATAAGCCATATTTGAGGTTGATGGACGATAGGCAAACGTTTGGATTTACTGTCCGGCATACTGTAATTACCACAAGAACCCGCCATTAACGATCTGTCCGTCACAGACTGCGTCACTTCGCCAATTCCTGTGAAGTTTTTCTGCGACTAACCGACTAATACAATCTTGATCGACTAACGTTACGTCAGTGTTTGAGGTTCAAAGTAGGCGTTGTTTGAAATGAAGACCATAAGCTGTATTATGCAAATTAGTTTACAAAGTTTATGTAACAGGAAGGGCGACTGGACTTATTGTCGACTCGTTTCAGCCAGTTCAGAACCTTTTCTTTTCTAACTCCATTAATCTGCACTTTGGTCTTTGACGTTTACAAACAGCGATATTACACTACATGAAAGGTAATATCTGAAAAGCACAATAGAGCACTTTAATGCTGCTACTGAAACAATGACTGCAGAGAAAGCCTTGTCACATCTCTCAACTAATCTCTGACCACTCACAGTAAAGTGTGTGTCACATGAAGCGCCGCATGCTGTATCTTATCCTGTGATGATGTTGGTGACACAATGTAAATGTTTGGAAACACTTTAGTTTAGGATCAAATACTCACTATTAACTAGTTGCTATTAGCATGAATATTACTATGATATTGTCTGTTTATTACTTATAAAGCACATATTATTGCCTCGAAAAAACGAAAGTCCCCAAATTAAGTGTTTCATGACCCTTTAAGCCATGCCATTTAACATTTCATTAGTTACATGTTTCTCTTGATTTATTGGATGTTTTACAGTAAAGAAATGATAGCATATATCTGGGATTTTAGGACAAAATGATTTGACACAACACACTACAAACACTGTAATACAAGACTGTAATTCTGGATTGCTCTTGAATTTATATACATGGTTGAATGCATCTTTAAAATAAAGCTCTTGCAAATTGAACTGTATCAACACTTGAGTTCTGAAAGCAAGTTATGATTAATGCTTAAATGCCATAAGTCAGAGTGATTTGCAATAACCAAATTCCCAGTGAAGAACTACATTACCCATGAGTTCATTGGAGAGCTCCACCTGAGAAGCTGCTGTTACCATGGCAACGGATACTGCGTCAAAGAGCTCGTCAACCGCCCACTCCTGTGAATCATCGTCAATGATGCGATCAGAGTCACTCTCCAACTTAATGCTCTTTATATATTTCGATTTTAGGAATAGACCCAAATAATATTGTTTTTGCTCATGTAATCAAGCATTATAGTTTTGTTTCTCACAGTTGTTAGTCTCTGACACTGACTGCATGGGCGTAGCCACTGTTTTCACGGTGTGTTGCTGCGTATGAGAGCGAGCGGCTTAAACACTGATGGATCAATGTGGAGAGAGAGAGAGAGAGACTCATGGGGACGGTAACTATGGTAACTGATGGTGAATCCTGTGGGCGTGCAGGGGTTACCATAGTTACCTCCTCAGGTCTTGGGTGTGATGATGATGATGATGTCAACCAGCATGCTAGACTGTCTCTCTCTCTCTCTCTCTCTCTCTCTCTCTCTCTCTCTCTGTGAATGAGTCAGGCTGCACTGAAGCAGATGTCCCTCTCTTTTCTCCAGTTCTCTCTTCTTGTTTTCTGTCGTGCTTCAGATCTTAATGTGACGAGCGAGTGAGGTAGGCAGCTGTTATGAATTTTTGTCTTTCTCCTTGTCACAGACTCTATTGTTCCCTGTGTTACAGTGTTTAACGCAGAGAGAATGCTTCGTGACAGAGCAGCTCTATATAGTGCAGTGCTTGGAGTGGCTTTATTGCGTCAGGGATCATCTACTGTGACTTCTGAGAGGCTGTGCCGTGTGGCAGGTTGATATTTGCTGGATGATCAATGGCGTATGTTTGAGAAGGTGCAGGGGATCATTAGATGTTTGTTTTTTAGAGAGCTACTTGTCTCCCACCATCCATAATCCATCCTCATCAAAAAATGATTGGGTCAGATTTCTCTAAAAGTAATAAGCATCATGGGCTGCTGAAAAGTAGATGTTTCCCTGGATTACAGTGGCATCTTTTCAGTTATTTGGCTGAAAGTTTTGCATTTCATAACAGGTATGGATGACGTGCAGACTTGCGCGTGCGAGATGATTCATAGCTAGTGAACGCACAATAGATCATGCGCTTTCTGTTTTACAGCTTCTGTTGTTTTGATATGATAAAATGGAAGATGGGGTCAGTCTGTGACGGCGTAAATACTAATGTATTTTTATGCTGACCTTTTTCTCTTTTCTCACGGCACTGATATCTCACAGTTACTATATCAGTAGCTTTAATAGAATAGGCTTAAGTAATGTATAGTAGCTAGCTTTTTGAGAAACTCGGGCTGCAGAAGAAAATAAAGGTAATATTGTTTTGTATAATGAACTATTCTGGGCCATAAACAGATCACATGATATGGCTGTTGGTCTGGACAACATCCACAGTCAGTTTTTAAAGCATTTACCTCATACTGTTTTGAATTTCCTTTAAAGAAGTTTTTGGAAAGCAGTGGAAATCATTCATGTTCCTAAAGCAGGGAAGCTTCACAATGAACCAATTAGTTATTGTCCCATAGCCTTCCTTGACAAAATGTTTATGTAAAACCATGACGAGAATAATAATAATAACGGTTATTATTAATAATGGTTAATGAACGCCTTGTATGGATGATGGAGTCCAATCATGTTATAAGTGCTCTATGTTGATGCTCACAGGATATGTGATTGCTGTTTTCTTTGATTTGGAGAATGCATTTGATGCAACTTGGACGTACATTGTTTTGTTTTCACAGCTGCCTACGTTTATTGACTATCAGTGTTTATGCTGGGGAATTTAATGTCAAGTCTCCTTCATTTATATAGCCTTTTTTACAATACAGATTGTTTCAAAGCAGCTTTACACTGATAACAGGAAAATAATGCAACACGGTTTGTTTCTGCGGTACAGCAGACCCAGAGGACAATAGCATCATAGTCCAGATTAAGTAAATTCAGTTATGGTTCATTTTTGTTGTAAAAATGTCTGTGAGATTTAATAGGGTTGTGTTCCCAATGAATAAATGACTTGTACAGAGGTTTATTGTTTCAAAATGTTGACATTTTTCATGCCAATTTATTTCCCTGAATCTCAAAGGGAAGGAATCTTTTTGCATTCATTTTTTGATTATCATATGGCCCAGAAAGACCAAACAGCTCCTTTTCAATATGTTAATTTCCAAACGTGTCTGTCAGGAGGATTATTTCAGCGATTAGTTCAGCTTAGATTGAAAGACTGTAAGCCCTTTTCTGAAAGCTTTCCAGTTCTTTCCCGTCTGGTTGTTTTTTTCTGCCGTTTATTTATCTTTCTTTGGTTAGGCCTGTCCTCATCATCGTGAGACATCTGCCATTATAAATCGGATATCAGTCATGATTAGTGTGGTAGCGTCTGTTTTTGCATCCCATTGACACCAACTGAACGTGGGCATATTGCGGTGGTGCGCTCAGGATAAACACACGACACATTGAAAATGCACTCAGCTGATGCCTCCCATAATTCCCACTAAAGTGACGTCTCCAGCAGTCATTCACCGTGCTCCGCTGAGGCCCCTTCACTCCGGACTGTCTCCTAGGGAGCAAACCCACTGTATTGTTCTGGGAATCCTCTGTGATTAGATTATTGTGTGCTCTCTCTCTTCTCCTCTCTCCACCCGGCCCCTCAGTCTCTCTCTTCTCCTCTCTCCACCCGGCCCCTCAGTCTCTCTCTTCTTCTCTCTTCTCTCTCTGTGCATATATATTTCATGAATGTTAGCAGGGCATGTACGAATCGATCTCGCTCATTATTCTGAAAGTGCTGTTTTTTTATGTATTTATCTATTCTGATTTTTGACTGCTGTTTTTGCAGGGTGTGAGAGAAGCCTGATGTTGCATTTGTGATATGCTCTGCCCGGCGTGAGAACCAGAAAGCCTGTCTCCTCCTCCTCTTCTTCTTCTTCTATCCGGACAGCCCTTGCTTCATTCAGAGTGGAGGCGACTGAGACGGTGGGCGGTTTTATGGCACTTCTTTGAAGAGATTGAGCAAGTGAGGAGAGCGTGAGGAGAGAATAACCGGAGCAGTCGCAGTAGCTGAGTGTTGCCCATGCTTATGGCGGCAGAGCAGGATTGACGTGGAAAACGCATTGGCTTACTTTCAGTTCTGTTGTTGATCGTTCTTCCATCCAGTCAGAGATGGGCATGCTGGGGTGCGGCGTATTCGTGCTTGTGCTCTTCTCTCAGTGCCACAGCCACAGTATCCAAAACCCCATGTACAGGTTCAAGAGGTGAGGCAATGCATTTCCTTCAAACCATTATGAAACGAAAGTTCAGTCTGTTTTCGAAATGCATGTTATTGTGAACATTTCATCCATGCATGTTTTGACTTTCATCAAAATGTCATCTTCCGGTGACAAAATGTCATCAAACGACAACTGATGCTTGAACCAAGTCCCTGCCATGTTTTCTTTTCCAATAATCTGTCACTTGGATGTGTCGCAATGCGGAATAAATCGATAAGTGTTGTTAGTTTAAGTAAATTGATATCTAAACTCAAATTCATCTCAGCTCAAAATAGTAATAGCAACCACATTCACTGTTGTTGTTGTTGATAGGTTTCAGGAACATGCCTGGTCAGACCCCAATGACTGCTCGAGGATCAGGCCTCCTTTTGTCCTGTCCAATCCGTACAATTTTTCACTCGATATTCGCATACCAGGAGTAATTCCAACAGAGGTAAGAGTTCTGTACATCTTCTTTGTTGTTTGCACATTTCTTTCAAGGTCATGAAACCCACTGTTTCGTCTCTGGTTAGTTCTCACCACAGATATATTACTCTGTCATTGAGTTTAAGCTTCCCACAAATACACGCTGCAGTTCACCATTGCATGAATCAAAATGAGCAAATATATTATGATTTTGTAAGCTCATTGTCCAATACACAAATACTCACACATCCTGTGATCGCTGTAATTTAATGGACATATAAATTCACAGCCATTTGCATTTGTGTTCTATATCATACGTATTCACGCCATTGCATTTTGAAGCATCTGTCATAGGAAAGCCTGAATAATTAAAAGAAGTGTCTTTTTATAAGATAAGGACACACAGTCTCATGAATAATTATGAGGCACCGATGAGTCATAGATGTACAGTAGGCCCTGTTTACACCTGGTATTAAGATGTGTTTTGGTCAATGTGATCACAAGTAGATGCCTCTAATACAGGCGTAAACTGGATCTAAAACATTTTGTCCACTTTAGACTGCCTACTGACCTTATGTGTGGACATTATGGGGTGCTCACTAGCCCGATGGGATTTAAGCCTAAACCTTGTCGACTGAAGACCCAAGTTTGGTTTGAAGATGAAAAATGTATCAAGCACAATGTTCTCTCACCTTTCCTGATTCTAACACACACTCACAGCGTCTGGCGTGATCTAGCGGTTATCAGTGCAGAAACTAAAGCTGATGCTCTCCGTGTGTGTGTCCGTCGTCTCCTGACGCGTTCACATGTTAATTGAGCAAGCTTATTTCGTTAATTAAATCGAATGTTTTAACGATCTAAGTGCCTTAGGCATAATTAAGATTTTAAATCCAGAAGACCAAAATAGTGCAAAAAAAAAAGCATACAATTAACAATTTCCCCTAAGAAGCAGACAAGTACTGTCCCTAAAGGCTCATGTTGTGTTTGATCTTTAATGGCCTCCAGATGATTCATTATCTCTTGGTACTAACAGGTTTTCTGCATGGCTAGGACTGTGTCTCCTCACACTTTGTAATGAATAGAGCTGTACTCATTGCTGCAGATTTAATCTATGGTTTTTTTTTTTTGTATGTCTGATGGTGCTGAGTATTACAGTGTTACAAGGAAGCCTACCTCAAAATGGTTGAAAAACAAGAAAATTCAAGCTTTGGAATGGCCTGTAAATTTGTATATATATATATATGCATATTATTTTTTATACATATAAAATAATGAATCCAATGAATGGAGCTTAGGTAATACTATGCATACAAACGTACAGTTTATGCAGTATTTATAATATAGTTCACCTGAATCTTGTTCCACAATTGGAAAAAAAATGCATTCTGTAAATATAAACTTAATATCATTACTGTACTATATAGTTCTAAATAAGACACTGTTTTATGTCTACTGCACATAGACATTCTTTACATTTGATTTTTAATCCAGTGTTGTATGAAATGTCTCAGCTTTGACCATTTAGTTAATAGCACGTACAATGTAATGAAGTTATGTGATGCCAATTATTGCATGTTGTGTTAAATGGCATAAGAATATATTGTGCAATAAGCTATATGGTTGTAAGGCCTGATGACTGTTCCTAAAATTTTATTTGAGACACACACTGTAGATATGGCTTAAAATTCAATGGGAATGATTATATGACATTTCCTTAATGATATTTACTATGACAACATCACCCAGAATGCATCTTGTATACATGGCCAACAATGTATGGTAAAAACTGTCTAATACGTGTTTGTTTCTTAACAGTCTGACAGCTACTTCTGTATGGCTGTTCCTGTCCCCACGTCCCGGGAGGCCTACATAGGTGAGTAGATGATCAACAGTTTTAGATCCGGGCTCAAACATGAGAGAACAAGAACTAAGACTCGCCACATGAACCATCTACAAATAGACCAGACCAGAAGTTATGAGCTCTTAAATACACAATGAATGATACCTGCCACCATTATTTTTATGAGTGCATATGCACTGTCTTGTTTGGACAAGGACTGGATATGAATTCACTCCAAGCATCACTCCAACCTGCATATCATAAGCTTGAATGTTAATTGTTATCTGTGATCTCGATGATGACATGAATGTTTAATCTGGTCAGGCTTTAAAGATATAATCTTGTTCAGGCCGTTCTCTCCAGTTTAATGTTCAGATGAGACTCACTGAGTCTCGGTGTCCTGCTGTGTGCTTAAGCAGATCTTTACTCAAGTCATCCGGGCCAGTAAATCCCATGATACTGAGTAATGGCAGGCTGTGAGTGTGTTCGCTGAATTCACCACCACAGTTCAACCGCAACACTCACTGCCATTCAAACAAATGCATGTTGATTCAGGTGTCTGATATTCTTTATCTGAATACTTTTGTAACATATTAATAATTGTAGTAGGGGAAGCGATGTACCGAATAAACCAGTATAAATTTGTCAGCCAGTATAAGACTTTCATTATTGTTACTATCACAGATGCACAATATATCAGCCACCATATTGGTATCGGACGATATATGATCATTTTTAATATTATCGTTATCGACCCGATAAGAACATTTGTCCAATATATTACAGCCGATAAATAATGTATTATTTCCTTGAAGCGGAGACTCTTCAGATGCGCACTGTTCAACATGATGGGTTTGATTTGCTTGAAATATGATTGAAATCACTTTGAAAATACAGTTAAGTGCAACACGTGCAGCACAAATCTGTCATATAGACTACATCAAATTATAATGTGGACAATACAATGATGTGCTTGGGATGGTGAGACTTTTGTTTTTGTAATCAGACTCTCAAAAATGGCCAATATATCGGCTTTCAAATATAAGGAATTATCGGTTACATCGGTTCATCCCTAGTTTGAATAAATCAGACGAATCGTTCAGTGAATGAACTCATTGAATCAGTCCGAGCAGTTACTGAATCAACATCTCACTTATTAAACTGTGTTTATCATTACATTCAACCATATCCAAGCAATGAAGCAAGTTGAGGGATCGTGAAGATGAATTAGTTGTAACTGTTGACTGGTTGTGTGGAACTGACTTGTTTTGAATCTGTAACTGTCCATTAATGTGTTGTTATATTGTGGTGGTCTTCAGGGAAAGCAGGTCCACCCACACTTCTGAGGGATACATTATGTCTGTCTTGTTATCGCCATCAATCAAACATCCCATCTATTATTCATAACCACAATAGCGAGAGAGAGAGGCCTTTCCTGAAGATCTCTATCACTTTTAGGACAGCATATTGATGTTCACTGTGGTTTATGCCAGCAAGCAAACAGCACTCACCATTTCAAACTCTTCACAGAGGATTCATGCAAACCTATGCTGTTTAAAAGATGATTTGTTTTGAAGTTGTAAATAAAACAACGATTATTGAAAAATTTCACTTCAAAATTTCATGTTAAACTCATTTGCCATTTCTTTGTAATTATTTGTGAAACGCACCAGCGATTTCTGAGTAAACATTGTTTGAAGATTTTTCCAGTCTACAGTTCTGTTTGATCCAGGGGCGTATAGCTTGTGCCAGCTTTGCCAGTGAGATCTCTCTTAAAGAGAGCTGACTTTACAGTAGTTTGTGTGCTAGTAGAAATGCCATGACGCCGATTTATCAAGATACATTTGATTGTCTTTCAAGATGCTCACCTTTCCATCTTCATTACTGACTTAAAAAACCTCTCTCTCCTCAGTGGACTTTGTTCCTCACGCCAGTATGGACACAGCCCACCACATGATTTTATATGGCTGCAAAACCCCTTATGCCACTCAAGGATACTGGTGAGTGACATCAGAGAGTCTCTGCTGGTTAATGAGGAAGTGTGTGTGTGTGTGTGTGTGTGTGTGTGTGTGATTTTTTTTTTGCCCCAGCTTAATTTGCAGACACGATTGTTAGTGGCACCATAAGAACATTGTCAAGCTGGTTGGGATGCTCAAAATGCTGTGTCACTACCGTTGAAATGTTGAATTTGTTTGTTTTTTTAAGAAATTAATACTTTTATTTAGCAAGGACACATGAAATTGATCAAAAGTGACAGTATGGACTTATACAATGATACAGAATTTTCTATTACAAATAAATGGTGAGCTCTCTATACATCAAATAATTTCTTTTCAAATTTATATTATTTGAATTCTGTTAAATAACGTCAACAACTGCAGAAACGGTTTCAGTTGTTTCCTGTTAAAAACACTGAACTGCTCTCTGTTTTAAGTACATAGCCAACTGTAAATAGTCCACTGACTGTTGAGTTGGAAACAGTGTGGCCTTGTGGGACTTTCAAAACACCGATCTCTTAGTTTGAGCGTTTGACATGTTGATCGGATTCAAACTGAAGTGAGTTTGTGGGTGGTATTACAGTTCCTGTTTGTCTGGGAACAAATGTGGGAGTGTTTGGGAAACAATTCATTTTCTTGGCTCTTCTGTTTGGTGATGCTAGTGGCACACGAAACATTACCATATTAACAAGTCTCTGTTCCAGCACACGTATATTACAGCCTCACCTCCGTGTAGAAACGTGATTTCACCATTACATCAAACGCAAACTTAAAAGAAGTGAATTCTTTCAGTGAACTAGTCATACGATTTTGAAAACAAGTCGAGCAAATGTCATTAAATCTCTGGCCTGTAATGTAACACTTCTGCATTATTACCAAGATTAAACTGAATTATTAGAACAACAGCACCTTGCTCATAGAAAAGTGATAAAACAGGCTGTTACCGTGGCAACCGTGTTCACCTTGACGACAGCAGCATCTGAGAGATGACCTGAGGGGGGGGGGGCTCTCATCCTTTCTTCAGTTTCCACGGCCTGCGTGATTAGAAATCATTCCCTTTAAAATGTCTCGATAAATAGCACCTGATAAACAGACCTCAATACATGGCAACTCAAAATAAAGGTGCTAGTGAATAAAGTTTTTTTTTATATGCATGCTAAAATATATTTGAAATATACCGTATCTCTGCCTGCAACAATTTGAACAACAATGGCTTGATTCCTCTTGCCGTCAGCTTTCCGGGAGCTTCTCTCTTTAATGTATTGTAAAACATTCATCATGAGGATGCGGCAGGGCGCTTCTCGTGGGGTTTGATGTGGGGCTTCTGAAGCTCAGCATGGAAATAGGCTAATTAATATGCCAAACCAGCAGATGTCTAGAAATACGTCATTTGAAGACAGCATGAGTCATGTGCATTCTCTGTGCTGTGGGACCATGGGCCGTTTATGAGGGGAAACATGTGGATACTCTACCATCTTCAAAACTAGTCAATAGAGGTTCTTACAAGGTGTATACATCATCAGATCTGATGAGGGCTTCAACATATTTCTGTCAGGCAGAAATGAGAAGTTTTCAGCTTTCGACCACACAGAACCTAGAGTTAGTACTAAAAAATAAAATAATATTTGTTTCTTCTTAAAGTAAAAACAATCCTTCTCTGTATACCGCCAAGAGGATTATGATGAAATAGATATCTTCATATGTCTGCAAATGTTAGATCTGATCTGTGCTAACTTATAGAAATGTTTTATTTTGGGGTTATTATTGTGTCATTTTTGGGTTCACTATCCCTTTAATAAGTAATGTATAATTTCCTATAATTTGTGCTGCTCGGTGGATTTGCCAAAAAACACTGTGGCTGAAAACATGCCTCTGATAGTTTAAGCATATCCACCAGTCTGACATTATTGGCTCAACCAATGGCATTGGAGTTTGAGGCAGGGTTATTTGCTTGCATTTTCTCACTTAATTTTCTCACATTTTTTATTTTCACTAATATTTGTATTAATATAACAAAATTCTAACTTTACCATTGTGAATGGATGTGTTAAATGAGTAGTAATGCTAAGCTGGAGGATGATGTTGTACTGTTGTTGGTTTGCTCAGGGATTGTGGGAGAGAGCTGGGGACGTGTCGGGATCAGGCCAAGATCATGTATGCGTGGGCCAGGAATGCTCCTCCAACCAAACTACCCCGAGGTGCTCGCCTTCCTCCTCATCATCCCTCCTCTTTCTCTGTCTCAAAGCAGCCCGTGCAGCCTAGAAGTGATCATGATGAGCAAAGGCACTTATCTGAAAAATAACAAAACCGTGTCATCTTATTTTGCAGATGTTGGCTTTAAAGTTGGAGGAGACACCAGAATTAACTACTTTGTGCTGCAAATTCATTATGGTGATGTCAACAATTTCAGAGGTAAGCACAGCAATACAGCTGATCTAGAGATAACGCAACAGTATTGTGAAATCCGCATGTTTTATCCGCTCCATCCTCCACACTTGACATGCTGATCAGACTAGTTACTATAAGTTAAAAGAATAGTACACCAAAAAAAATTTTTTGTCACAATTTATTTACTCCCCTCTCCTCTAATGTTGACATTTTTCTGTCTGCACCTTGATGCCGTCAGTCGCTGCTAGCACTGCTGTTTAAGCCCATTGAAAACTGCTGTGTTATGGCTGTGACGGTCTTGAGATGTGACTAATGTGTTTATCTTGTCTTGATTGTAGATCATCATAGAGACTGCTCAGGACTCACTTTAAGAATGACTTCCAAACCGTAAGTTAATGCCACTAGATTTTAACATGTGTCTTGTCATTCATAAGACAAATATGTTGCTCCCAAACGTGAACATCGTTTATTCACCTTTATGTTGTTCCAAACCTGTTTTTGAATTGAACTGCAAAATGAGATTTGAGATCTACATCAGAAAGGGAAGGTTATGAGTGAATTATGGATATAAGTCGAATGAACTATTTTTAAAAATAATATCATTTTTCAGCTTGCGAATAAATCACCATCCATCACAATTTTCTTTTTTTTTGTAATGCCAATAAATAGTTTGAGTTTAAATTTGAGCAGCTTTTAAATTCTCTATTGAAACCTTGAAACACTGAGGAAAAAGCATATATTCAAGCTTTCAGAGTATGTGGGTTAGTTATAACTGTTTGGATAAGCAATTTTACAAAGAAAGATACAAAAGTATAGTAAAACATTGTTTCTCAATGCACTTTGTATAATGTTAATGAAATTATAATTGGAAGGTGTGCTATATTTGGAGGATCGATAAATCGTAATACAGCCTAATGTGATTTGATTATTAAATTTTAAAAGGCTCTGATTCCATTTAAAATGTAGCTTTGCAACGTCAAAAGGCGGTGCTGTTCTACTCAACAGTGTTTCAGACTGCATCAAACGGGTTCACAATCAACGAATGGCGCACATTTATGCCAAGCGATTGCTTATGAACTCAGTTGATGAATTATGAAAATGTCTACTTTATGGTCTTTATATTGAAATATGTTTTACACGGCTGTAAGAATGCATATTTTATCTCCCTCATCTGAATTTGAAGAATATACATTTATAGTTCATTTCAGTATAGAAATGTATAGACTATACAGTATAGACATTTCTAAATAAGAGTCCCTGTGTATTTCGGGCTTGTTTATAATTAAAAGTGACACAATATGTGTACTTTTTTTTCTTCTCTGGCCATTGGTTACATAGTAAACTGTATTTAATTTAAGTTAATTTCCATTTAATTCACATTAAACTTTTGTAGTTTCTGGCTGGGTTGCTCCCCCACAGCAGGAAGAAAAGACGAAGAAGATTATTTGATGCACATTATTCAATATATAGATTTGACTAATATCAAAGGTTATTATAATTTTCTAAAACTAAAACCATTAAAAAAATATCTTCAAAAAGCAGAAACTACACTATTTTGGGCCTATGGCGGTTAGAAAGACAAAGGCTACTAACTTTAGCAATGGTAAGCATACAAATTCTGTATGCAGTTACTCAGCTGATATGAGCATTCAAAGATGTTTTAAGGAAATGAGGAAGGGAGAACAGCTCCACAGGTAACTTAGCAGACGTTAGCGTTTAGCCTGAAATGGTAATAAATAAATACAAAAGCCTTCATTATTATGTGTCTCGCTTAATTTGAAGTTGAATTACAATAGCAGTCAACAATGAAACGAACCGCAGAGACAAAACCAAGATTCAAGCTTGTTCTCAGTGTCAGTTGTCCAGTGCCGCGGCTGGGCACGTTCAAGAGCTGTCTGTGCCACAGGGTCAGGTGATCAAGCAGCATAGCTACAAGTGTCCCATTCACAGAGAGAGACGGTGAGAAAGCAAGGAGAACTCCACCATCTAAATGCTGTAATATCAATGCATAATATCATGTCATCAAAATGTATTTCATTGAATAAAAATATTGTTAAAAGTCACACAGCATTTGTGGTTGCACCTGTATCGAAATGAGCTTTGTTTTAAGTGAAATGTTAAGAAAGTCGTTCTACACACAAGAGCGTTTTTAGGACGTGGTAAGACGTGGTAACTGTTGAATAAAATTGACTCCAGGCTGGAGAAATACTGAAAAAACAATGTCCTTTTTGCATTGTGGCTGCATTACTCCTCAGGTTTACAGTATTTTTCAATAATTAAGTGTGCTGTCATCAGTTATTCCTTACTTAATCATATAACTGTCAAGTTACCTGAAGTGTGATGGATGTTGTGTCCTCTATGCAGACAGCCCTTTATTGCTGGCATATATCTGATGATGTCTTTGGACACTGTCATTCCTCCAGGGAAGAAAGGTATTCCAACTTTGTGACAGTTTCAACTATTTTCCAGTTTGGCACTAATAATCTTATAGACATTTGGGGTTGTGAAAGGCTTCTGAGCTTTACCTCGAATGCTGTGATCAGTTTATCAATGCTTGTCACCTTATAAACGCATGTTATGTTATTTTTGACGTCTGGTGTTCGCAGTTACCAATGCAGACATCGCTTGCACTTACACATCTTTCCCGATGTATCCGTTTGCCTTCAGGACACACACACACAGCCTTGGTGAGATATTGCATTTATTTGTTATATCTACTAAGTTCATTGCAAATTCTGTTTTTACTTTCTATGGTCATGGCAAACATGTTGCATGTCTTGTGCTTCAGGTAAAGTTGTGAGTGGGTACAGGGTTCGTAACGGGCAGTGGACTCAGATCGGGCGCCAGTCTCCACTGTTGCCACAGGTATGCTTAACAAGTGCTCTCTGCTGCTCGAGCATGATGGTTACTGGGAAGTTAATGCGTCCGGTTTCACTGAGAAAGGTTTTCAACCATGTCATTGGGATTCATATGCTGTCTGTAGATTTGAGTCTGAGTCTGTTTGTTTATTTTAAAGGTATAATTCGCCCAAAATGTATATTCTGTACTCAGACTTTTGCTTATTTTCGAAACACAAATGAAGATACAGTTGTGCTCAGAATTATTGGCACCGCTGGTAAATATGATCAAAGATGGCTGTAAAAATTAATCTGCATTGTTTATCCTTTTGATCTAAAAAAAAAAAATCAAAAATCTAACCTTAGTAAAATGATTGAAAGTGTACACACATTGGCCATAATTATTTGCCCCCTTTTATTAAATAGTTTTTGCAAGCTCCTTTTTCCAAGAGAACAGCTGTGAGTCTGTTTTCTCCTATAATGCCGGATGAGTTTGGAGAACACCTGACAGAGAGCATTCCTCCATACACAACATCTCCAGATCCTGCAGATTCCCAGATCCATGTTGCACTTCTCCTCTTCAGTTCAGCACTCGTCTTCTATCGGGTTCAGCTCGGGGTCTGGGACGCTCATGGCAGAAGCTTTATTTTGTGTGACACATTTTCGTTTTGAATTTGATGTTTGTTTCGGATCATTGTCCTGATGGAAGATCCAACCACGGCCCATTATGAGATTGCTAGCAGAAGCCGTCAGGTTTTTTTTTTTTTTTTTCCCATTTTTTAATCTGTTGGTATTTGTTAGAATCCATGATACCATGTATCTGAACAAGATGTCCAGTACCTCCACAATATCCCACAGATGTCCAGTACCAAATAAATATCCCACAACATTAAAGATCCAGCGGTGTATTTAACCGTGGGCATGGGGCACTTTTAATCCCGTCTGGTGGGTTTGCTGCCAAAAAGCTTTTTTTCTTAGTTTCATCTGACCACTGAAACCAGTTTAAAGGTCCAGTCGTGTCTGACGACTGAATATGCTGGAGTTTTTTCTTGGGTGAGCGGAGAGGATTTTCTTGAAACCCTCCCAAACAACATGTGGGGATGTTGGGGCCTTTTTTAGGCTTTCTGACCCAACTAATCTCTGCACTTCTCCATCTGTGATCCTTGGAGAGTCTTTGGCCACTCAAACTCTCCTCATCACCGTGATATAGACACACGTCCTCTGCCAGGCAGATTCGTAGCATCTTAAGTTGATTGTAACTTCTTAATTATGTCATGATGGTGGAAATGGGGATTTTCAATGCTTTAGCTATTATTTTGCAACAATATTTTGCTGCACATCAGAACTATATTCTTTGGTTTTACTCATTGTGATGGATGATTCTGGGAATTTGGCCTTTGTTTCCTCATATTTATACTTCTGTGAAACAGGAAGTCATAGCTGGACAATTTCATGTTCGCCCTGGTGTGCTAAAAAATTCAATATTAATGGGAATAAACTTCACAGATATTTTACTCATACGATTTTCTAGAGGTGCCAGTAATTGTGGCCAACGAGTTACGGAGAAAAACATTTATTTCATAATGTGAACCCCCCCCCCCTTCAATGAAAGAAAGAACGAAAAGATAAACAATGCAGATTTATTTTCACAGCCATCTTTGATCATTTACCAGCGGTGCCAATAATTCTGAGCACATTTGAGCTTCCGGTTACCATATAATGTGTTGGCCCATGTTTATTTGAGAATAAAAGCCTAAATTAAATCTGTCCGTCAAGCAATCGTGTCTCTTAAGAAGCCTTGGATTATGTTAACAGTTTGTTTTAGAACTTTTTAAGCCTTTTATTTTTTGGTGTGAATGACTTTCATTTGAAGGGACAGAAATCTCTCAGGTTTCATTAAAAAATATCTTGTGGTTTTTTTGAACGAAGTGAGGCTGAATAAATGATGACAGGATTTTCATTTTTGGCTGAGCTAACTCTTTCATTTTATTTCTCCTCCCTGAACTTAAACTTCAGGCTTTTTATCCAGCCACCAATACCATTAACGTAAAAAATGGAGACATATTAGCAGCCCGATGTATGTTCACAGGAGAAGGAAGAACCACTAATACCGAAATCGGGTAAGTTCTTGCCGACTAATTTTTGTTGTTTTATTTAGACTCTCACTGCTTTGTAAAACATATTAACATTGTTTAAAATGTATAATTGACGTCAGAATTTCTGTAAGAGATTTCACCTTTTATTTTCATTCCTATGTAGAGTTACAGTGGCAGTAAGTGTGCTAGATGAGTGATGATGGTGTGCATGCTGGCGGCGTTCCCACCGTCTTCCTTTCACTCTGTTTGCATGGTGTTGATTCCTGTCGCTGTGTCTCTGACCACCTGTCTTACTGTGTGTGTGTGATAAAACACACTGCATAGGTCAGCTCGTCGAAGTGTGTGTGTTTCATCATATCCCGATTGAGCGTGACTCCTCGGACGTGTGTTTGCCTGTGCCCCGTTCCTGTTACCATGGTGACAGAGCGAGCACACAATAGTGCATTGACGCATCTCCCGGGAAGCCCACACACCCGACTCAAGGCCACACGATAAGATGATTGTTGACTTAAAGTCTGGTCTTTGTCAACTGCCCGCTTAGGCCAGAAACATGTGCACACAAGCACACAGACATGAATACATTACAGGCCTCATTATACATACAATTTTGTGAAAAAGTATTTGCACCCCATGAGATGTGTAATTAGGAGTCCAAGCACCAAAAATCTTATTAAACCTGTTAAATTATAGAACCTTGTTATGGTAGAAATAATAAGGCGTCTTGTTTAATGTAGTGTTATATTATTCAACAGAATATCAGATTTCTCTACACTTGATGTAATTCTGAGGTGCAGTGTAAAATTTGGAGTAGATCTGACAGTCGTGGTGCGATAATTGTGGGAAACATCAGAAATGCATTAGTCTTAGTCTTGAAGTTGGCTTGAAATGGAAGTTGTGACCTTTACTGATCTTTCAGAAATCATTCTAATATGATGATTTATTACTTGTGCGGCTTAATATTTTTTGATACTTTTGTCAAGACAAAAAGTTAAAAAGAACAGCATTTATTCAAAATAGAAATATTTTCTAACAATCTTGAATCTTAACTATCTTCTTTTATGAATTTAACACATCCTTACTAAATAAAATAATTAATTTCTTTCAAAACCCCAAACTTTTGAACTGTAGTGTATATTGTTACAAAAGTATAATGTATATATATACACACACACACACACTAAAATGGCCGTAACAGTTGACTTTTTTCTGTATTTAGGAGTGCATCTGAAAACAAAAGCTAAAATATATAGTTGTGATATCCCGTTAAAGTTGCACTATGCAGGATTTTCCCAAAAATGAAGTATAGAGTCATACAAACATAATCCCTCTCAATCATGACTTGTGATGCTTTGGAAGTGTGTGATGGTGTTTGTGTCTACAGAGTGTCCTCTGTCTGTATTTTCTTACTGTCTTTGTTTTGCTGTGCTCAGGATGTTTCTGGCCTGCATCCTATAATGTTGCTATTCCCTTATTGACTGCACCATTTAACACGTCAGATTACTAGGTTTTTACGATGACTCGTAATTGTTGTTTAGATCGCTAGACAGAAGATCACTAAACTCGCTCGCAAATTACAGCCAGTCATCGAATTATTAGCGTAACTGTTTGAAATAATATTTGCAAAACACCTGACTGAGTCTGAAACTGCTGTTGAGATGCCGTCGCAGTGTTGTGGCACCTGATGTGATGTCAGGGAAAGGGGCGTGGCTTCTGGCTGTGTTGAGCCCGGCCACGAGGAGACGCCAAGTTTGAATGTTGTTTTTAGAAAGAGTAACTGAAAATCCTGCTTAGTCCATCTTTATCCTATTAAGTCGTAAAAACAAAACGAAAACCTAACAGCTTTTTTGAGAAATATCTTGCCATTTTACGGTATGTAGAGGGTTAGTGGACTGCCGGTGTCATTTGAGGCAAAGGCTACTGTAGTTCTGTTGGATATTTTCATAGTTAAAGCTCTGGAGCTGTGTTTGTGTTCTGTGCTGGTAGTGTGTTCATGTCGCGCTGTTGTTTTCCTCACAGAGGCACCTCCAATGATGAGATGTGTAACTTCTACATCATGTACTACATGGAGAACATCCATGCGGTGCCTTACATGAACTGCGGAGATGACGGCAGCAGTGAGCTTTTCCGAAACATCCCTTCTGAGGCCAACACTCCCATCCCAGTCAGGCCAGACCATATGATGTCCATGAGGCACGAGGCAGCTCCTCATAAAGGTACCGTCCAAACACGCACATTTCAAGATTTTGCACACGCAATAGTGAGAGTAGGCAGTGCGACCAAACTCTTGTATCATGGTATTGATTGCATTATATATATATATATATATATATATATATATATATATATATATATATATATATATATATTTTTTTTTTTTTTTTTTTAACATTAATCCAGAATATTTTGCAAATAAAATGTACTTAATTTGATTTGTTCTCTTCTATATATTCTCATTTTCTCATTTCTTTTTTGGTTTGCACAGATGCTGTGGAGTCTCTGGAGCTGCTGCAGCCCAAGAGAGAAGAGGAGGTTCAGGATCAGGGTAAGATGTTTGAAAGTTATTTCAAATTACAGACCTAGTCAAAACTCTACGCTGAATGCTACTCTTTTACCGTAAAAAAAACACAATGGATTTTTAGTACAACTCATCAATAGAGGCTCCGAGACTGGAAATGAGTGTCAGAAAGGGGAGTCCTCCAAACAGAGCAAGGTTGGAAAATGAATAAAAACTGTTCCACACCTGCATGACTTTCTTTTTTCAATGGTACATGAAAGTGGTTGTTTTGTTGCTTTTTTCCATACAGTGAAAGATGGAAAAAAGGATAAACACATCATAAAAAACATCATGAACCTTTCACTGTGTCTGCAGTGAAGTTTACAAAAATGACAACAACATAATTTGCGAATAAAAAATGTAATACAAAATAATGATAATAAACATAATATATTATAAAAATAATAATACAATAAACATGCTAAAAGTCTTCCGCTCTGGTACAGCTCTCAAACTCATTTGCAAATCTGATTTATTTATCACTACTTTTTCGGTGCTCATTTCTTGGCCTGTTTATAGCTTAATAACATCCATTTCATTTTCGTTCTTTGTATGGAAAATGATTTTCTGCAAGATTTTTCCTTTTGTGTTCCATAAAAATATGGAAATCATGTTTCAAGTGGCATATGGCTTGATAAACTGTTAAACACATCATTCAATTCATTGGTGACATGGAAATCTACTGTAGATGCGAATAGGCTGGAGGCTGTGCAAATGTAAGCTGTGTGCTCTGACATGTTTATGTTCTGGTTTATCAGAGATTCGTTTTAAAGGCGGCATGACATTAATTACATTTTCTTTCATTTTCTTAATTGCTCAATTTTTTGATGATGAATGCACCCATGTATGACTGCATTCACAGCAGCGTTTTTGAAATTTTTGTGATTCTTTGGAGTTCAGATTTTAAAAGGATTCACTCACCAAAAAGCTGAGAGTTTGCATAATCTGCTAGCATCTCATTTCTGCTGTTTTATCATGGCAAAATTGAATCCCTTACATTTAACTTCATAGCAGTTCATAAAATTGGTAACACTTTGCTGTAAGGTCTCATTTATTAACATTGGTTAATGCATGAAATTGCATAAACTAACAATGAGCAATATGTTTTTACAGCATTATTAAAAAATGTTAATGTTAGTTTAATAAAAAATGTCATGTTTGTCCACAGCGCATTAACTAATTTTAACAGAACTTGATCTAAATGTATTAGTAAATGTTGAGATTAATATTAACTAAGATTAAAAAAGGGCGTAGAAGTATTGTTCAGTCTAAGTAACTAATGTTAAAAAATGAAGCCTCATTGTAAAATAAGTCTTTTGCATATCATGGTATTTTAATGGCTTTTTACAGAATAGATTTATAAATATTATGTATTATGAGCTCATTTGCACAATCTAAAGCTGTGTTACTTGCTTCCCAAACCACCTCTGACATTTTGGCAATGTTCTGAATGCATAGATCCAAACTTAATTGAAAAAGTTGCAACTGTCATGTATGCTTTCATTTAGACTAGCTGTTATTAAGAATAGCTGTTGTTTAGTACTTATTTCTCTGAATTAGTATGAATTGAATGTTTAGTATTGTATCCATTTTGTATAGGAGTGTGTGGAGAATTGTCCTGCTTTGCTCCAGCCACTGTTGTGGCGTGGCCGGTCAGTTACCTTGGGATGAGAGTCAAGATGGGTAAAAGGAAGTTAGTTCATAAGAAACTGCATGTGGACCAATGAGAAGCCTTTTTTCAAGGCCTGGTAGAGGGGTCGTGTTTTTGCCCAGTAAGAGATGTCTAGCAGTTGTTTTAGCAGCCTTATCTGATGGCACTGGGTATGTGTTTGTGTTAGTCCAAGATCCAATGGAAATCTATGAAATATGTCACCACTGTGATGGTCAGATGAACGCTATTTAACGGTCCTGGATTGGTAGGTGGTAGAGCGTTGGGCAGGAAGGGTCAGAAATGGGTGTAAACCACATGGGTCCACCCTGCCTTGTATCAGCGGTTCAGGCTGCTGGTGTAATGGTGTGTGGGATGTTTTCTTGGCACACTTTAGGCCTCTCAGTATCAAATGAGCATCATTTAAACACCACAGGCGTCCTGAGTATTGTTGCTGATCGTGTCCATCCCTTTATGACCACAGTGGACCATCTTCTGATGGCCTCTTCCAGCAGGATAATGACACGCGTCACAAAGCTCAAATCTTCTCAAACTGGTTTCTTGAACATGACTGTGAGTTCACTAAACTCAAATGATCTCCACAGTCTCCAGATCTCAATCCGATAAAGCAGCTTTGGGATGTGCTGGAATGGGAGATTTACATCATGGATGTGCAGACGACAAATCTGCCGCATCTCTGATGAAATCATTGACCAAAATCCTTAGGGAATCTTTCCAGCACCTCGTTGAATCTTTGCCACAAAGAATTTGGGCAGTTCTGAAGGCAAAATGGGGATCCAACCTGCTAATTGCATGGTGTACCTAATAAAGTGGCCAGTGAGTGTCTGTGTATATATGTGTGTATATATATATATATATATATATATATATGTATATATATATATATAAAGAGTAGGGGTGTAACCCCGGCATCCTGGACAAAGTTGCCCCTTGGCCTCTGTCCATCATCATGGCTCCTCCTAATCATCCCCATGTAAATGATTGTCTTCATCATGGTCTCCTCTCCACCAGTAAGCCGGTGTGTTCTGGCACACTATGGCTGCCGCCGCATCATCATCAGGTGGTGCTGCACACTGGTGGTGTTTGAGGAGATTCCCCTCTTCAATGAGAAAAGCGCTATATCAGTGTGGCGAATTATTACTAATTAGCACTGTCAACGTTAATGTGTTAATACATGCGATCAATTCAAAATCCTTGGCACGTTAAATTAATTTAATGCAATTAACGTAGTTTACGTCGTGCAGTTAAATGATGTTAGATGTCCACGCAGAGTGGCTTGTGGACAGTTTTCAGTGAATTATTCATTCCAGTGTCTACTAAGCTTTAAAACACGAGCGTTGTCATATTCTGAGATTGTTTATGAAGAGCGTGAGCCCTCATGCATTGTGCTGTGTGAAATACAGACTGAACGCAACGTCAAAACATCCCACCGGTGTATGGCTAGATGATACGCAAACTACGTTTCTCGGCTGGACAAAGCAAACCAGCGTCTCGCTAGTGAAGTTTTGAATTGCAATTGAGGTAAAGATGATTGCAGTGACATGTAGGAGTCCGACAGTAAGCACACGCGTGTCCATTATATTGAGGCACAAACAAACCATGTATCGATGCACTGATCGCACGTTGTATTTGTTCACAGACACATTTCAGTACTTTCACATTGTTCCCACACACATTCAGGATTATTTTTCTGTTATTTGTCATGTGTATGTTGCTGTGTTTAGTAATTCTGAATGGATCCGTGTATTGTAGTAGGTATATGCAGTCAGGTCAAGGCGGTTGTCGTTTTTAGTTTTTTTGGCATGTCCATGTGGTCCTGTTCGGTATAACAACTTGACTTGTCTAACATGTTTGGGGTCACTTAGAAATGTCACCTTCTCCATGAAAACGTCAAATAATAAAGTTATCTGAACAAAGAGCATCTCATGCTTCCTGAAGCATCTCCCACAAGCATTAGATACTTAGATACTAACACTTAAAATTGATTACTGGAATAGACAGTGCTATTCTATTACTCAATAAGTGAAGTCTAATCATTTCACTAATACCATTCAACATTAAGCACAATTGTAGTCATTTCGTCATCATTTCGATATAGGGACAGGCATCCTATCTCAAATGACTACCAGTTTGTTTTAATGCAATAATAGTAGTTGTGTGTGTTGTATAGAAAAGCATGGTGCCCTCTTTCTCAGTCTGAGCCACTGAGCCTCACAATGTCTGTGCATGGACATGCATCATAACATTTAATCTTGACAAATAGTCATAGAAAGGTGTAAATTCACTAGCTTCCTTGATGATAGTGCTTGGCTCGCACTGGTACATACTGTCTTATGCATTTCACTGGACCGAGGATGCGCACACTGGCAGTGTGAAACAGGATATAAATAGTGTATTCAGATATCTCTGTTGTAGGGTGATTTTTGTGTTCACATAGTATCCAATGGAATAGTTTAAATTTGAAATGCATGCATGAACATAATACATTTCGTAAAGCTGCATTCTGACCATTTTCATTTTGTGTTAGAACACAACACCCAGCCGTCGTTATCAGAATAGATGTACTGTATGTGGTTTAGTCTGATATAAAAGACTGTTGATGTTGCACAGTCTGCCTGTTACACAAGTGGAGGGCGTCATTCAATCTGATAAGCAACCGGCGTAAAGGACAGGCAAAAATAGCATATGTATAACCGGCCGTTGAGTATATCCAGTACACCACCAGCACAACCTCCCTTCCTCCACTGCAGGACTTTCTCACTTTTCACACCACCATTCCTCTTTTGTCTTTCCGCTTTTCCTCCTCTTTCTTCCTGTGCAGGTGACCTCTATTCCCTTCTTTCTAAACTGCTGGGGGAGAGAGATGATGTTGTCCACGTGCATAAGTACATCCCTGCAGATGCGGCCCGAGCCCAGACACATCTGATGGCAGAGATTGATAGCATAATGCAAAAAAAAGGCAGAGGCTGGCCACATTTAGGCTACAAAACAAAAGAGGATGCAATTCTGGTGAGGGACAGAGTGCACAAGTTTCATCAGTTAGAGACCACTGTCAGCCCCTCAAGGAGCAGGACTGTACCCGCCAGACAGCCGACCAAAGGGGAGGCTCAAAGGGACCAACAAGGTGGGTTTCGGCCTCGTTTTTTACCCCAACAAAGAGCAAATGTATCAAGTGTTGTGTGGACCGTAAGCTTTCAACCCATGGGCCACAGTGTCATCTGAGACACGCGTTTGTCTCCTACATATCCATTTGTTTTCCTTTGGATGCCAGTTTTCACTCATCTCACTGCTATCATTTATAAGTTGGGTTGCGCAGATTGTTGGCTGAGTGTGTAATGTTATAGCATGTGGTATTAATAATTCTCTAATGAACGATCTGGAACAGGAGAATTGCTATAGAATAGATTTCCAGATGCACTGCTTTCATCTCGTTGGTCAATATATCACCCCTGTGAGGAAGACGAGACATCAATATATTTGGTCAGCTTTCCCTGAAGTTGATTTCACTGAAAGATTGTCAGGAGTGCATTCAGAGAACATTCAGCTATTGGGTTCACGAGACGAGACAATATTTTAACATATTTTAAAGAAATTATTACAAAACATGACTTGAAAAATAGTATTTTATTCGACTGAAAGTCACAAAATGACTAAGTTAACAATAGCCTTTAAACCGATTTAAATACATATCCAATTACAATGAAGCAATAATAATTTATTCAAAAGCAAGTAAACATATGGTTTTACTGAACACCACTATTAAAATACATAACGTAATATACTATAAGCAGTAATCAACTTCTGTACATTACATATTATAACAAATGCCTGCAGAGGGCCAACGGCCTGTGATTGTTGTTGTTACACTTTACAGCATAATCAATACTGGCCGAACGACATTTCATTTAAATATATTTTTGATATTTGGACACTTCTTTATGATAGAAATGCTACTGCCATTCTAATTTCTTGAACAAGAATATGTGGAAATCAAAACACCAGAGCAAGGGTTTAACCCTATGGGGTCGATGGACACGCCGGCACAGCGAAACAATTTAAAATACTTTTTTGTTATAAAGAAACGAGTAATACATCATTCAAAACTGTAGGGTACTTTTATTTGCTTGTGAACTTCTTTTTGAAACGCGTGACAAATAATAACCGAAACTCAGCGAATACTTGCCACACAGACTTTTATTTTGAAATTGGCTCAAATTGAACAACAATTTGGATATTTAGAAACATATTGATGTTTTCTCTTGTATTGGCATGTTTAATTATTACGCGAGAGAATATTATTTTGCGAGAGAAAAAAACACTCTGGCATAAATATTTAGACCCTTAACTCAGTATTTAATATTAAGCAGCCTCAATTCTTTTTGGGTATGATGCAACACACTTTGCACTCCTGGATTTGGAGATTTTCTGCCATTAATCTGAGCGGATCCTCTCAAGCTCTGTCAGGTTGGTTGGTGACCATCCTTGGGCAGCCAAGTCTCTAAAGAGGGGTTAAATCAGGTTCAAATCCAGGCTCTGGCTGGGTGTTATCCCTATAGACACTTTTATATTGCTTTGGCTGTGTGCTTAGGGTCGTTTTTGTCCTGTTGGAGGGTCAACCTTCAATATAGTTTCTCACAGTCAGAGAGGAGAGGCTTTCAGCTGGCTACTCTTCAGTAGAGCTCAGATCAGAGGAGTGTTGCAGTGATGGTTGTCCGTCTGCAAGTTTCTTCCATCTCCACTCGTGATCTCTGGAGCTCAACCAGAGTGACCATCAGGTTCTTGGCCACCTCTTTCTCCAAGGCCCTTCTCGCCGTCAGTTTCAGTGTTCAGCCAGCTCTAGAAGAGTCCTGGTTGTTTAAATGGACTTCTTCCATTTCAAAACTATGGCATATGCAAAAAGAGTAAATAAATGTGGTTTTATGTTTCTTAGTACAGATACATGGCAAATACTTTTTGCCTTCATTTTTTACCATATATAAATAATTTTTTTAGTTTGAACTCGAACAAACATTCTATATTTGTTTTACATAATGATACTTGGTTTGGTATTTTGTTAAATAGAATGAAGACATTCATCCATTTTAAGTGTGTCTTAGGTACAATTTCTTCCGGGGACACTGTGCATACAGAATAATAGATATAATTGACATCTTTGGGTGTTTGTCAGGTTTATAATTTTTTTACAGAGAACAAGTTATTGATATCTTGCAGTTTAGTGGTCAGATGTTAAGCTTGTGAGTTTGTTTAATGAAGGATTCTTAAGACTGATTTACACCCTGTCCGTCTGTTTGAGGACAACTTCGAGAAAGACATGTTTTCTTGAAGTTATTTACTTGTGTGTCGTCACCAAGCGTGCTGCACAAGCGCTGAAAAGTGAAGCCAAAACGTCTCGATCGCCCCCCGGTGGCCGGTCCTAGTATAGGTCATAAACCCCGCCTCCCCATGTTATTCAACGGCACGTGAGACCAACTAAACAATTAAATTACACTTCAAATATCGTTTTTCCAAAGATGATTTCTGTCATTAACGGTAGTTTTTATCACGCTGATGTAATTTCAAGAGTTTTTAAAATAAGTTTGTTTTTAGTTAGTTATTTGATGCGGTGGTGTGACGTCATGATTGACAGTTGTGATTGACAGGTTCTCTGAGCGAAGTAGTCGCACCAACAGACTTTTTTTCAGGATCTTCGGAGGACTGAGGAGATTGGAGCTTTAAATTTAATTCATAAATTTATATAATTATATAATGATTCTGCGAGAGTGTGGGCAGGGCGTTGATTTCGCGGCTTTACTTCCTGCTCACGACTGCGCATGTCTGGTCCCGAAATCGCTTCTGCGCAGACTCAAGTCCCAAGATCTCAGGGCCATATCGGGCCACTGGCGGAAGAGAGACCAATGGAAGAGAGCGAAGGGGCGTCGTCCATCTTTTTTTACAGTATATGGTCGTCACATTGAAGCGCTGCTGCTGAAAAGTGACAGTTGGCAGTCTAAGGACACTATACACCTTAGGTGTGTCCCAGTTTGCTTACTTGAGCTCTATTCTATGCAGTTTTGAGGAGAAGTAGTGTGAGTAGTGTGATCACATAAGTGTTCAGTGCATAGTACAGTGCATAGTGTATATTATAAGTGCATGGTGCATAGTGTATAAGTGCATAGTAAAAGTGCATAGTATAAGTGCATAGTGTACAGTTTAAGTGCATTAGTGTATAGTATAAGTGCATAGTGTATAGTTTTTAGCGCCCTGCAATCCACATGAATTCCTCATTTCCCACTAGAGTTCAGCTCATACAGGTGTTCAGATACTGAAGTCAAGGTGCAGGTTGACTGATGATGTTCCACATGCAGAATGTCTCTATTGTGTCGCGTGTCTAGCCGTGAAAAAGTCAAGTCGCCTTTATTTATATAGCGCTTTATAAAATACAGATTGTTTCAAAGCAGTTTTACAGTGAGAACAGGAAAATTATGCATTTCGGCTGTTGTTCAGTTCAGTGTTGATTCAGTTCCGTTGTAAAGATCATCAATTACTAAATTAATGCATTTCATCTGTAAAGCAGCTAAGGATGCACGATATGTCGGCCACCACATCGGTATTGGCCCATATACACTACCGTTCAAAAGTTTGGGGTCAATTTGTTTTTTGTTTTTTTTGAAAGAAATTAATACTTTTCTTCAGAAGGGACGCATGAAATTGATATAAAGTGACGGTAAAGACATTTAAAATAATGCAAAATATTTATTTTTTAATGAAATGCTTTTCTCTTGAACTTTCAAAGAATCCTGAAAAAAATGAATCACTGTTTGCACAAAAATATGAAGCAGCACAACTGTTGTCAACTGTGATAATAATCATAAATGTTTCTTGAGCATCAAATAATCATAGAGTGATTTCTGAAGGATCATGTGACACTGAAGACTGGAGTAATGATGCTGAAAATACAGCTTTGATCACAGGAATAAATTACATTTTAAAATATATTTACATAGAAAACAGCTGTTTTACATTGAAATAATATTTAACAATATTACTAGGTTTGTTTTGTATTTTTAATCAAATAAATGCAGCCTTGGTGAGCAGAAGAGACTTCTTTTAAAAACATAAAAAATCTTACCGACCCCAAACTTTTGAATGGTAGTGTATATCCATTTTTGATGTTATCATTATCGGGCCAACATATTAAAGCCGATAAATAATGTATTATTTCCTTCAGCTGAGACGCTTCAGATGCGCACTGTTTGACATTATGGGTTTGATTTGCCTGAAATATGATTGGAATCACTTCAAAAAAGGAAAATACAGTTCAGTGCAACATGTGCTTTCATATAGACTAAATAAAATTATGATGATATATAATATATAATTGTGTGCTTGAAAGCCAGAGGCGACAGTGACAAGAACCAAAACTCCATCAGTGACAGAATGGAGGATAAAAAACCTTGGGAGAAACCAGGCTCAGTCGAGGGGCGGCTCTGTGTGATTACGGTGCACTGATGCATCGATCTGATGTGGTCATTATTCCACTTTATATGACAAACTTATTCAGGGGCTGTTTTCATTAGTTTGCCAACAAGTTATTATTTATTCAATGTGGATCCATAATAAATGTATTATTATTATTCATTACAGTTAGACCCATGAGCCAGTTCTCTTTGTGCTCCGCTGATCCATTCATGTGAATCAATGGTGCTCAAAACTATTAAAACCTCCGATAAATGTCTGTGTTGTTTCAAACTAGAACCCCCAGATTTTAAATGTTTTTTTTCCTTCTCATTCCTCATTCATTCCATGTTCAAATCCAAACCTAAATTAAATTGTGTGTGTGTGTGTGTGTGTGTGTGTGTGTGTGTGTGTGTGTGTGTGTGTGTGTGTGTGTGTGTGTGTGTGTGTGTGTGTGTGTGTGTGTGTGTGTGTGTGTGTGTGTGTGTGTGTGTGTGTGTGTGTGTGTGTGTATCCGTGTGTGTGTGTGTGTGTGTATCCATGTGTGTGCAGGTGCCCATCTAGTGGAGGTGTCAGACTGGCCTGAGGCGGAGCTGCAGATTGGACAGGTGTCTGGTCTGGCTCTCAACTCTAATGGTGACCTGATCATCTTCCACAGAGGAGATCACATATGGGGAAGGGAGTACGTTCTGGAATATTACCCCACTCCACATACATTAATTTGTGCATATTAAGCGATTAAACATTGCTGATGTACAATCGAGCTCTATCTAGACATGTAATGAACACTGACCTTTTGCTCATGAAGTTGTCATTGACTCTGCATAATGTTACTGTCTGATGAAAGGTTATAGAAAGGAAATGCTACCATTGCATTGTGTTGCTTAAAGTGAATTCACCCAAAAATCTGTCATCATTTACTCACCCTCATGTCCTTCCAAATCCTTAAAGTCCCCCTGTAGTCAATAATTGTATCCCTTAAAACTCATCTTTGATCACCAAAATGACATATTTAAACGTTTTTTTCCTGTAAAAAATGTCTTGATGCCTAAAAATAACTTGAATGTAACTCGACACCCAGGCAAGGGTGTTTACATTTAGTATGCGTGGTTCTATGAATATGCAAATGAGCCCCGCCTCCACTCACTCATTCACTCAGAGATCCACTGGTTGACGATCACACGTTGATCTGATTGGTTACAAGGTAGTTTTTGACGTCAGAAACACCAGCGATTTCAAACCGTGTTTTTGAGACTGTCTTTGGTTCACTGCAGTTTTAAACAGAAAATACACTGCAATGCTGTCGACTTATGAATTTACACATGCTTTGTCTTAAAGCACATTAAATACACAACATATACATATATAAACGACGTTAAAAGCTTTTTTCATTTGCTCAACCAAGTCCCAATCTCCTTTCTGAGAAGTACATTTTCAGCAGAATGTCCACGTTTCTGTTCTCCATGCAAAAGAAATGCTGTTGAGTTCAAAATATAACACAAAAGTAACATAGAAGTGGTTCATATGATGTGTGTGCTATATTTCAGGTCTGATGTCATTGACAGCTAAACTTCAGCCTTTTTTCTCACACAAAGCTTTCATATGATTTCGGAGGACTTGGAATAAAATGAATGATAAATTGGCAGTGTTTTTTTTTGTGCCAGATTTGAAGCTAGACAGCACCCATCTGCATTTATGGTAATTTCTTTAAAAGCGCAGACATTCTTTCAGTTTCTTTTTGTTCCAGAGTAGAAAGAAGGGAACGACATGAATGTAAATCATGACAGGTTTTTTATTTTTAGGTGAACTATTCCTGTAAAGGTGCAAATACTGCTGATAAACAATATGCTGTTATAGTATAATGATGTATTTTTCTCCTGCAGCTCCTTTAATATGAATGGCATGTACCAGCAGAAGAAACTGGGCCCGATCCAGCAGCCCTCGATCATGGTGGTGGACCCAGTCAAAGGACGAGTGCTCAGAGCTTCAGGGAGAAATATGTACGTCCATGAGATGCTGTTATTGCACCGTGTCTACAGTTCAGGCAATGCGGCACAATGCAATTTGATCCTCTAGAATCCTCCCGCTTATAATCAGTGAAGCTGTGTGAACACTGTACTGCTATGTTCTTCTATCTCTGAGCCATTGTGCTTGTTGATAATGAGATGTTTGTTTGAACAGGTTTTATTTGCCGCATGGAATAACTACCGACAAGAACGATAATTACTGGGTGACCGATGTAGCACTTCATCAGGTAAACACACTCCAATGAACTACTAGATATCTTAAAAAATAAACTAAAAAAAACCCCGGGGGGGTGAATTAGCTTAGTACTAGTACAAGTTATATATTGTATTGGGAAACCTCTCGGTTACGTATGTAACCCTCGTTCCCTGAGTAGGGAACGGAGATGTTACGTCGGATGACGACGAATGGGGTTTCGCTTAGAAAGCCTATCAACTTTGAGTATTAAAAAACAAGCCAATGGCAAAGAAATGCCATGGGTCTGCGGAATTTGCATGACGTAACTCCGCCCCACCTCGTGGGTATAAAAGGAGGACGCCGGCAACATGCAGTTATGTTTCTTCGCTGAGGAGCCAAGACTGAGCTCAGGCGATCCCCGCGGTACAGCGGAAGTGGCAGGAAGACGTAACGTCTCCGTTCCCTACTCAGGGAACGAGGGTTACATACGTAACCGAGACGTTCCCTTTCGTGATCACTCCGAGTTACGTCGGATGACGACGAATGGGGTTATCAGTCTAATCACGCCACCTTCACAGCTGTCTTCCAGTGCCCTGCGTAAATCTGAGATCCTTGTTGTGAGACTAGCACGGACGAAGGACTCCTATTTAACACAGGAATACCAAGGTACACTGGGAAGCATATCCCATAGTTTGGAAGAAATATGCAATTAACACCAACCCAGAGGGGGGGGGGGGGGCATTTAAAAATACACACATGACCCGAAGGATGCCTATGGAGAATACTGGGGTGTCCAGCCGCAGGTGGAATATTTCAACCCCAGGGGTGGGAAGGTGGCTTGCCAAGGGAAAGACACATGCTCAGAGAGGCTTACAGTGGAAATACACGTGTGGGGGTAGCTCCGGAGAGGGACCATGCACACAGGAGGCACCGAGCCGACGCACAGGCAATAGACACTGGCGCTAGCATCATTGGTGCTGGAGGAACTCAGGGCTTGCGGAGAAGCTCACCTGAGGAGAATATCGCACGTATCCAGTCCGTGGAGTGGAATGGCGAGCAAGCGAAGACACCTGAGCGGGTCCAGTACTAGCTAGTTGAAGCGAGTACATGAGAGGACACTGGCTCCACTCGAAGATTGTAGAATCTGGTGAATGTGTTAGGTGTCACCCAGCCTGCAGCTCTGCAGATGTCTGTTAGCGAGGCGCCATGCGCTAGAGCCCAAGAGGATGCCACACTCCGGGTGGAGTGGGCAGTCACACCAAGGGGGCACGGTTGACCTTGCTGCTGGTATGCCAAAGCAATGGTGTCCACTATCCAGTGAGACAACCTCTGCTTGGAGAGAGCCTTTCCCTTCAGCTTCCCACCATAACAGACAAAGAGCTGTTCTGAGGTCCTGAAACACTGCGTCCTGTCTACATAGGTGCTGAGAGCGCGTACTGGACAGAGCATTGCCAAGGCTGGGTCTGCCTCCTCCAAGGGCAGCGCTTGCAGGTTCACCACCTGGTCCCTGAAGGGAGTGGTAGGAACCTTGGGCACATATCCAGGCCGGGGTCTCAGGATAACGTGAGAGTAAGCCGGCCCAAATTCCAGGCACGCTTCGTCAACGGAGAATGCTTGCAGGTCCCCTACCCTCTTGACAGAGGCCAATGCAACCAGGAGCGCTGTCTTCATTGACAGGAACTTAAGCTCCACTGATTGCAGAGGCTCAAAGGGAGCACTCTGCAGGGCAGTTAGAACCACTGCGAGGTCCCAAGAGGGAACAAGAGGAGAACGAGGAGGATTCAGTCTCCTCGCTCCCCTCAAGAACCTGACGACCAGGTCGTGCTTCCCTAAGGATTTACCTTCCACCAAGTCTTGGTGTGCGGCAATAGCGGCAACATAAACTTTGAGGGTGGAGGGAGACAGCCTTCGCTCCAACCCATCTTGAAGGAAGGAAAGCACAACACCGACAGAACACCTCCAGGGGTCTTCTCGGCGAGAAGAGCACCAGTTGACGAAGAGTCATGCGAACCATAGGCGTCCCCCCGGAGGGGCAGCGAATCGGAGTAACTGGCCCAGACGTGGACGGCATAGCGGCCCGGTGTGGGGGCACAGTTAACAACCGCGCCCTGGTAGAGAGGGGCCAGGGAAAGACCAGGAAGGTCGTCCCGCGGGGGCCTGCTCTGCCAGGGGTCTGGCAACAGAGCGGGACAAGGGCGAAGGGGTCCGTGGACGGCACGCCGTGTCAACCGACTCTGGGACAGAGGGGGACGAGGAGAGCACGGCTTGGAGGCGGCGCTCTGTGTCGTCCGAGAACTCTGTGAGCTCAGGGAAGAGAGGATTGTTTCTTTCTTTAACCATATTAGGGAGCTGCCCACCCATGGGTGAGCAGCGGGGAGGGAGAACAAAAGATTCTCCCCCAGCCCTCCACCGGGGCAAGGAGTGGTCCTGCTACCATCTCCTGAGAAACAATCGTCATCCCTGAGCAGCCCGTCTCAGAAGCGCCGCTTAACCCGGCGCTTGGCGGGGGGCGGGGCTGGAGAGGGCTGTGGCGCCTTCCTACGGCTTCCTCCGCGACTGGGCCTGGGTGAAGGCTGCTGCTTTGGCCGAGCGGGAGGGGCGGTAGCCCTAGGAGGGCGCCCTCGGTGGGAAACAGGCTGAGACGTCTGCCCAACCGACGTCGAGGCAGCAGCGGGTCGGCGGGGCAGAATGTGTTTGATGGCCTCAGTCTGTTTCTGTGCAGTCGAGAACTGTTGGGCAAATTCCTCGACTGCGCCGCAAATTCCTCGAAGAGGCCGGCCTGGGACAGGGGTGCATCGAGCAGACGAGTCCGCTCGGTATCCCGCATGTCAGCCAGGTTCAGCCAGAGATGTCTCTCCTGGACCACCGCAGTGGACATCACCAGGCCCAGGGAGCGCGCGGCTACCTTCGTCGCCTGGAGGGCAAGGTCGGTTGCGGCGCGCAGCTCATCGAAGAGCCCTGGGTCTGTCCTGCCCTCGTGCATGTCTCTGAGCATCTGGGCCTGGTAGACCTGCAGAGTGGCCATCGCATGCAAAGAAGCAGCTGCCTGTCCCGCCGCTCTGAAAGACATCGCCACCAAAGTAGACGAAAATCTACAGGCTTTGGATGGGTGCTTAGGCTCACCACAGGAAGAAGCACTCTGAGGACACAGTTGCATCGCAACAGAGCGTTCAACCGGGGGAAGCCCAGTGTACCCACGGGCAGCTGCCCCATCGAGGGGAGGAAAGGCGGATGAGACCAACGAGCGGTCCCGGGAAGACGGTGGTCTTCCAGGACTTTGAGATCTCATCATGCACGTCCGGGAAGAAAGGTATTGGGGTTTGCCGTGGACGCGGGTCGGCGGACAGGGTGGAGGCCTCCACTCTAGACCGATGCTCGCGGCTGCCCGGGAAACCATGGCCGTCATCTCCGGATCAGACTCAGGCACAACCGTATGCACACCGGAAGGTGGCAGCTGTGCTGAGTCCTCACTTCCAGAAGATTCGGACCCACCTTGTGATGCTGCTACAGACATAGCATCGTCCTCTGTAGCTTCAACCGAAACTCGCGGGCCACCCGAAGGTCGACCCGCGGGAATCGGAGGTTCACTAGCGGGCACCGTCACAGAAGAGAGGGGCTGAGGTTGCGGACACATAGTCGGCGCCTTGTTCCAGACCGTAACCCTCAGGTCACCCTGGCCACCAACCGAAGTAGCACCCCGCGAGGGAGCACTAGATCGGGGTGTGGATGAGGGGACTCTCACTCTTGCGAGTTCATTGAGTCTCGAACTAAGTGACGCGATGGTCATGTTCTCACAGAGAGAACATGAGTCATCCACGAGCGCTGCTCTAGCATGATCCATGCCCAAACATACTAGAGTGAGACACTAATCTGCCGCAACCAGAAGTGCACGGGCGAGGCATCTTTAAAAAGACGTGCCGCGTGCAAGCTATTTTGTGAGAGAAACACTCTGAGTGTTGAAGCGCCCGGGGAGACACACACTCACTGGCAAACCACTGCACAGATAAGCAGGAAGCATGCGCTCGCTGGAGATCGCCGTCACACCAACACCAGAGGAACTCGTTTATGAAGCTGACAATTCAGAGATGGCTTGTGGAGTGAAGAGATACTCTTGGCTCCGAAGCGAAAACAAAACTGCATGTTGCAGGCGTCCTCCTTTTATACCCACGAGGTGGGGCGGAGTGAGGTCATGCAAATTCCGAAGACCCATGGCATTTCCTTGCCATTGGCTCGTTTTTTAATACTCAAACTTGATAGGCTTTCTAAGCGAAACCCCATTTGTCGTCATCCGACGTAACTCGGAGTGACCACGAAAGGGAACTCTTAGTTTTTATTGGCACTCAGTTAGCTTTGTGTTTGTATCTACAAAATAGAAGTTGTGGCCCTTTTAATAATTACCAATAGAGTGGTACAGGGATGACATCAGAACTTGGAAGTCTATTTTGCCGCTGGTTCCTTCGAGATTTTCCTAACGGGTTTTATAATGAGTTTTTTAAATTTATAAGTGAAGTAAATCCTGTGGTAAACTTAACTTGACGAAACGTTGACGTTGTGTTCTACAGTGTAAACTGCACACACTCAAGCTTTCTTATCTAATTACTAATTAGATGCTTATTCTAATCCTTATACACCTATCTAATATCCTTATACACAAGGAATGTTTGCCTGTGGTTTAAATATACCAGGGAAAAACAACTAGCCTAACTAATATACATTTCAAGCATTATTAAAGACAAGTAAACACTCAGTTATTAACAGACTTAAATAAAAAATTAGCAAACGCAAAAAAATACAACGGAACAAATATACGATTGAAATAAACAGTTTTAAGATTTTCAAGTATTCAGGTACAGAAAGTAATCAAATATAAAATAACACTGAACTTTATAAATAAAATATACATTACAAATATATATATATATATATATATATATATAGCTATATTGTTAAAAATCTCCTCGGCTCATATGGTGATTTTAATGAGAGTTCCACAAAAATAGGACAGAAATGTCAGTTGAAGTAAAAGGGTTAATCAGAATGGCAAAGGAAATATATTGATTGTGTGAGAAACAAATATATCCTAAAAAACAATATAATGGTCAAGCAAAATAATGTATATGACTTCTTAAACTATAATAAAGTGCATTCTTTCTCCACTTCTAGGTATTCAAGCTGAGCAGTAGCGGCACAGATCAGCAGCTTCTGGTCTTGGGAGAAGCTTTCGAACCAGGAAGTGACAAGAATCATTTCTGCCAACCTACAGATGTGGCCGTGGACCCTGTTACTGGAGACGTCTTCGTCTCAGACGGATACTGCAATTCCAGGATCCTCAAGTTCTCACCGGAGGGCAAATATATCTCACACTGGGGAGCAGGTACACGCTGCACAATATTTCATCAGACATATAACAGTGATACAAAACTTTTACAATTAACAATACTGTGCTATTGCTGCTAGGTATGATGCAGCTTAATTAGACGTGAACATAAGGCAGAACATCCAACACCTGGTTGATATTTCAGAACACTGTTTGGGTAGTTTAGCTCTAAGACTTCATAAATCATCCTTTTTTGCTGATGGCATAGGCTCCTCGGACAGAAAGCGGCGTTTCCCGTTCAGGATCCCGCACAGCCTGGCGTTCCTGCCGGATAAACGGGAGCTGTGTGTGGCCGATCGGGACAATGGACGGATTCAGTGCTTCATGGCAGAGACTGGCGAGTTTGTGAAGGAGATCAAAAAAGACGAGTTTGGAGGAGAAGTATTTGCCATCGCATACTCGCCTGTCCAAGGTACGCATGCAGAGAGTATGATCAATCAGATTTTTTAATTATTACGTTGTCATATAAATGTCAAATTGAAATTAGACAGCAGCCTATTTAACACCTGTATAACTTTCTTCAGTGGAACACAAAAGGAGAAATTTAGGAAACTGGGTCTTTTTACAAAAGTCAAATTTCGAAATGTCTAGCTCTACCAAAATGGCAACGTTGCATTCATGTTTCTGCCGTTAACTTTTGAACTGTGTGGTCTAGAAGCATATTTCCCTTTCAAGGGAACTTCGAGCTGCTTCAAACGCTGTGGGAACGCCCCTGCGTTGTGTGTCATGAAGCACGTATGGAATCAGTCCAATAGAGAGATGAAACGTCATAGGCGGGTGACGTCATCGACCAGGAACTATAAAAGCACCCCAAAACACAAGCGCATTAGCTTCTGTGCCTTCAGTCACGCTACATGTGAATCTGTCCCTGTGTGATATTGTCTGTCTTACATACTCTGCACCACACAAACAATTTATATATATATATATATTGAGAGAATGGCGAACAAACAGCAGTTTAAGAAGTGTGTTACTCCCTGCCCGCGCTATTTAACGGGTGGGGATACACACGTTCTTTGTGTTGTTTGTTTGGGAGTGCAGCATGCCCAGTCTGCTCTCGAGGGAGCTGACTGTGAGCATTGTGAGCGTCTGCCGTTAAGGACGCTCCGCTCCCGCCGAGCGCTCTTTGAGGTGGGCGGTTCGGTGCGCGCTCCCCATGGTTCGGGTCCCGCTTCTGTTGAGGCAGAGCGGCGGCGCTTATCGTGGGGATCGCAGATGGATCTCTCAGCATGGGTTGAGACGGGCGCTGCCTTATCTCTCCCTTCACTTGTGAGATCCAGTGCCTCAGTCCCGAGTTCGGAAGCACGCGCTGCGGTTTCTTCCGCTGGGGTTGAGGCACCAACACTGCAACTATCCAGTTCTGAGGAGCTGGATGTTGTTAGTGTTGAGGGAGATGCGGAGGATTCGCCACCCCACACTCCCGAAAGTGATGAGTTAATGGAGGTATTAAGAGCTGTTGATAAACTCAGTATTGAGTGGCCAGTGACTAGACAGGAGTCAGTTTCTAAATCTAAATTAGATGAGAGATTTTTGCCGTCACGTGTGCAGCCTCCACGCCGGTGTCTGCCGTTCTTTAACGATCTCCACACTGAGGTGTCGAGATCGTGGAAGAAACCGGTTTCATATAGAATATTTAGTCCCCAGACATCTACATATTCTAATATAATGGGGGCTAAATCATATGGTTATGGCGCTTTGCCTCGCGTGGAAGAGTCGCTCGCGAGCCATCTCTCCCCCGAGGCGGCGTCATCTTTTAAGACACCGGTATTACCCACCAAGCCCCTCAGAAATACATCTGCTTTGGTGGGTAAAGCGTATTCGGCTGCAGGTCAGGCTGCGTCATGTCTGCATACAATGTCAATCTTGCAGGCATACCAGGCTGACCTGCTAAGGGACGTGAGTGAGAGAGAGGAAGTCAGTACTGACGTAGTTCGAGAACTGCGTCAGGGTGCTGATTTATCCCTGCGCGCCACCAGAGAATCAGCCAAGCTAGTGGGTCGATCTATGGCAGCTCTGGTGGCCGCAGAAAGACATCTTTGGTTAAATCAAACAAATATGAAAGAGAAAGAAAAAACTTTTCTTTTAGATGCTCCTCTCTCTCCTTCGGGGTTATTTGGCGAAGCTGTTAATTCTGTTATGGACAAATTCCAGGAAGAGAAAAAACAAGCTGCAGCTTTCGAAAAATTCACGTCTCTGGGGCTGCTGGACGGGAGCAGCCCCGGCCGTTTACAAGCTCACCCCATAGGGCACAGCAGAAGCAGAGTGTCGCGTCTCGTGCTCCCCCTGCTGGACAGTGGGCTCAGGTGCGGCACTCTCAGCCGAAGACTTCTAGCAATAGACCTGATCTGAGGACATTGTTATTGTCTAAGAAGGCTTCGGCTAAGAAGAAGTCCTAACGCCGAGGCGTTCAGGATGCTGAGGGTGGTCCCCACCGAGGCAGAAAGGAGTTCACCTCTCTTTACGGTGCCCATTCTTCCTCGGTGCCCTCAGGGGCACGATACAAAATCTCCAGGTGGCACGATATTTCACCCCCGCCCAGAGCTGTGGAAACTGTGGGCTTGGCCTCTGAGGGGGCCCAGCTCATAGATTCTGGTCTCTCAACTGAGGTTGTTGAGACCATTCTTCACTCCAGAGCTCCATCCAGGAGGAAGCTTTATGCCTTGAAGTGGAAACTTTTCACTTCTTGGTGTGAAGAACACCTGCAGGACCCAGTTAACTGCCCAGTGGGTGCAGTGCTGGATTTCCTGCAGGAGCGTTTCTCCACAGGGTTATCCCCCTCCACACTAAAGGTGTATGTGGCGGCACTAGCTGCTTACCACGTCCCTTTCAGTGGGGTTTCTCTTGGGAGACACCCACTTATAACTCGTTTCCTCCATGGCACTTTGAGGCTGAGGCCAGCAGTTCGTACGAGGGTGCCGACCTGGGATCTGGCCATTGTATTGGAAGGTCTTTCCTTAGCTCCTTTTGAACCTATCGAAGAAGTTCCTGAGAAGTTTCTCACTTTTAAAACTATTTTTCTTCTTGCTATCTCCTCTCTAAAAAGAATCGGAGATTTGCAGGCTCTGTCGGTTTCACCCTCGTGCCTGGAGTTTCCGCCTGGCATGGTTAAGGCTTTTCTGCATCCTAGACCAGGGTACGTTCCCAAGGTCCCTACTAATGTTGTTAGACCTACGGTTCTGCAGGCTTTCTGTCCTCCTCCGTTTATGTCATCGGACCGGGAGAAGCTTAATTTACTCTGCCCTGTTAGGGCATTTGACGCTTATGTCCACAGAGCTGCCCTGTGGAGGAAATCAGAACAACTATTTGTATGTATCGGGCCACTCAGGAAAGGGTGTCCTGCGTCTAAACAGAGAATGAGCAAGTGGTTGAGGCTATCTCACTTGCTTATGAGTCGGCTGGCCAGCCTTCACCTTTGGCTGTTCGAGCCCACTCTACCAGGAGTATGGCTGCTTCTAAAGCTCTATTGTCGGGAGTTTCCCTGAGTGATGTTTGTGATGCGGCTAGATGTTCTTCACCACATACTTTTATTAGGTTCTATGACCTAGACCTAAGCTCTACCCCTGGGTCACAGGTGCTCTCGTCCTCTGTGCGCTAGTTCTCACATGGCGGTCATTTGGTCCTATGGCGACGTGGGTATCCGCGTTCCCACAGCGTTTGACGCAGCTCGAAGTTCCCTTGAAAGGGAACGTCTCGGTTACGTATGTAACCCTAGTTCCCTGATAGGGAACGAGACGCTGCGTCGTTCCGCCATACTCCCGACACTCCCGTTAGCGCTTCCTTCAGGCCTATCAGAAGCTAATGCGCTTGTGTTTTGGGGTGCTTTTATAGTTCCTGGTCGATGACGTCACCCGCCTATGACGTTTCATCTCTCTATTGGACTGATTCCATACGTGCTTCATGACGCACAACGCAGGGGCGTTCCCACAGCATTTGACGCAGCGTCTCGTTCCCTATCAGGGAACTGGGGTTACATACGTAACCGAGACGTTTTTTTCTACTGATTCCTTGGCTGATGCTGAATTTAATACATACCTCCGTTCACCAAATCTGTGTCAGATTATCTTAACAGAATGCTGGAAAAGCTACAGGATTTTGATTAACCAAACCATATTGATAATTCCTCTCAGGAAGTGCTTTGGCAAATTGACACAAAACTTTATGTGTGTAAATGTCACAATGCCCTGACAATTTCTTATTAATTGTATGACCATGACACTGGTTACTGGTTATTGCAGTTATTAGCAGTTGTGTTATGTTATGATTCTACATTAGAATTTTCATGGCTTTTCCTAAAATGATCACCAGGGATGCCATGTCCGGTTAAATGTTCGTGTAACTGATCTGCTACTGTCAGCTATATGTATCCCTTCGCGTTCAGCAGAGGAAAGACTTTGGTATGACTCATGAGTAAATAAAGAAGGGATGATCATTTGGATTTAATGTCATTTTAAAAAGCTCACTAGTGCCCTGAGCATCTCAATCCTAACCATGCCATTGATCTATAATGTGAATACATGTTCAAAAACACTGATGCTAAACCCAACTCAGTAGTAGTGTAGACTCTGCAGTGATGTTGCTCATGTGTTGTTTCAGGCGGTCTCATCTACGCAGTGAATGGAGAAGCTCCGTATGGGCAGCCTACTCCTCTTCAAGGGTTTGTTATCAGTTACTCAACCAAGGAAATCCTGGATTCCTTCAGTCCAGACACGAAGGTGCTGATTAAGAAATATTGACACAACATTCCTCAAAACACGCATGAAGCGTTATTCATGAAGGGAGCAGTGGTATTGCTGAGAGTTGTGTGTTAGTTGTTAAAGGCACACTATGCAAGATTTGTACCTTAATATAACAGCTTCAAAGTCATATCGATGGTAAACTCGTAGTAGGGTGAAGAGTCAAGGTAAAGCTCTGCGTGAGTGGTATGCACGACAGTAACGTTAAATACAAGTACTCGAGAGCGACTCTAGGGGTCGCTGTTTGACAAAAAGGGAAACTTTATAGTATGCCTTTAACAGCACATGTATAAGAAAAACTCTTTCTGATCAACGTTTCCCAACACAGAGTTCAGTGGTAGCAGTAATGCACAGATATCTAACTTTTGTTTCAAACCATTTCACTCATTGGCCTTACAAAGTGCAGTCATTGATTACATGAACATTTGCATTAAATTACACTCGCTTAGAGACTGATCTTGTATGTGTATGTGCAACTGCTACCTGCAACTCTTTTCATGCTTTAGCAGAAAATACAAGTTCAGATTAGATGCTGATGACAGGTTATGTCTGCAAATAAGAGGATAAATTCATTTAATTTATTGGTGGGGGGAAAAAAACGGTATGCAGAACAGATAGACAACACTTGCTAGAAAGAAGTAAAGCATGAGTCTAAATATATATGAGCAAAACCATTATATATCTAACTGTTGTGCCGTTTATCGCTCTGATTTTGTGCTTTTAAAGATTTGTTTAAATATCCTAAATCTCTTGAAACACCTTTATGAGATTTGTTTTCCAAACTGCTAATACTAGCATCCTCTTGCCTTCTCATTGTCATCAGACAGCGCTGTGGCTTCGTGTCTGATTTAAAGTTGCAGTAAGCGATTTCTGAGAAACACTGTTGAAAGTGGATCGAACCAAGCAGCACAACACATTTGCAGCCAATCAACATCAGGGGCGTGTCCACACATGAGGGGGCGTGTCCACTCATTAGGGCGGAGGTGCCTGCGTTGCATAGCGTGTTCATGAATAAGGGGGCGGAGCTATAAAGATAGCTTTTGGGGAGGGTGTGTGTTTTGGTGAATTCAAATATCAACAGCTTTTCCCAGAAATCTCTTACTGCGCCTTTAAGGATTGTCTTTTTTGGAGAAATAAAGAAGAGTGATAATGATGTGTAAAGGAGTATTATGTTTTTTTATTATTAAAATATTTTGTTTTTATTATTAAGTATAATGAAGATTTCTTTAGGGTTTATTTTCATGCCAATAAGCTAATATCTTTAGAGTTATAGGTTTCTGTACTCTTTACGTCTTACATTCACATGTATTCGTTTAGTAGATGCTTTTGGCCACACCGATTTACCAAATTAGGAAAAACACGCAATAATAAGCAATATTCCGTATTGCTGCAACAAAATATAATGTGTTCTATGGATCTATTTACCCATTCTTATATTTTGTTCTGACATCTGAAGTCTTTTCCCTCTGTTTTTCCTTCAGGAATTTAAATTACCACATGACATTGTTGTTACAGCAGATGGGAGCGTCTATGTTGGAGACGCAACATCAGATTCTGTAATGAAGTTTGTTCAGTCTTCAAGTAAGTTGTAATATATATATATATATATATATATATATATATATATACTAATATGTGAACAAAGCAGTATAACATTTCAAATTAAAATATGTACATGAGAAAAGCTATGCTTTTTGTCTGTTCTGACAACAAAAAAGGAAGCTTGAAGATATTTTTTCTCATTTCAGAAGCAGAACATCGCTCCGTTAAAAAAGGTGGAATAGAGGTCCAAGAAATTGAAGGTAATGTCACATCACTGTGATTATCTTATTTTGACTACTAAATTCTTGTCATGTCGTGGACATGAAACATGTCAGACTACCCGTTGCTTCCCGACCAATCAAAAACTTGTGAAAACACACGATTTGTGATTGGCAAAGACAGGCGGGAAACATACACACTGCATTAGGAATGGACTATGAGGTTCAGTGTACTTGCTCTATCACTGATGGTTGAAGGATGTGTTTGACATAAGGCTCAGAGGCACAATATGCTCTTTGTGAAGGTTTCATTGCTGCTCTTAAAATAATTATCTTCTATCTTCTGTCATCAATGAAGCAATGAAACCTTCACAAAGGGCATATTAAGCCTCTGAGCCTTATGTCAAACACATCCTGCAACCATCAGTGATAGGGCAAGTACACTGAACCTCATTTAATGGCACATAACCTTTCCAGTCTGGCCTTCGTCCGTTACACAGTACTGAAACAGCCCTGGTTAGAGCTCTTAATGATCTCCTAGCTTCTGATGCTGGCGCTCTCCTTCTGCTAGACCTCAGCTCAGCTTTAGACACTGTTAGTCATGAGATACTCCTGTCACGGCTTTCAGCAATTGGAATTACTGGCACAGGCTTTGACTGGTTTTCCTCGGGGAGGCAACAATTGGTTTGACAGTGAGGCAACAATTAGTTACAGTGGGGGAAATAAGTTTTTGACCCCTTGCTGATTTTGCAGGTTTGCCCACTTACAAAGAATGCAACGATCTATAATTTTAATCATGTGTACATTCGAACAGTGAAAGACAGAACCCCCCAAAAATTCCAGAAAATCACATCATATGAATTTATAAAAATGATAACCATCTGATGAGGAAAAACAAGTATATGACCCCCTACCAAACAGCAAGTATTCTGGCTCCTACAAGCCAGTTAGACTTTCTTTAAGACACAGCCCCAATCCCAACCAATTATCTACATCAAATACACCTGCCTCACCTCGTTACCTGTATAAAAGACACCTGTCAACACCCAAACAACCAGCATCCAACATCACCACCATGGGCAAGACCAAAGAGCTTTCTACGGACATCAGGGACAAGATTGTTGATCTGCATACGGCTGGGATGGGCTACAAGAGAATCGGAAATCAACTTGGAGAGAAAAGATCTACTGTCGGTGCAGTTATCAGGAAATGGAAGAAGCACCACACCACCGCCAACCTCCCTCGGTCTGGGCCTCCACACAAGATCTCGCCTCGTGGGGTGTCCCTGATCATGCGAACGGTGAGGAATCATCCCAAAACCACAAGGGGGGAACTGATGAATCAACTGAAGGCAGCTGGGACCACAGTTACAAAAGAAACGGTTGGTAACACACTACGCCGTCATGGATTGAAATCCTGCAGCGCACGCAAGGTCCCCCTGCTCAAGAAGAAACATGTACAGGCCCGCATGAACTTCGCCATTCACCGCCTGGACGACTCAGAAGAGGCCTGGAAGAAGGTGTTGTGGTCAGATGACACCAAAATATAACTTTTTGGCCTCAACTCGTCGTGTTTGGAGGGCAAAGAACACCTAGTACAACGCAAAGAACACCATCCCCACCGTCAAGCATGGTGGTGGCAACATCATGCTTTGGGGGTGCTTTTCAGCCAAGGGGACGGGACAACTCCATCGTATTGAGGGGAAGATGGACGGGGCCATGTATCGTGGAATTCTGGACCAACATCTCCTTCCCTCAGTGAGAGAGCTGAAGATGGGTCAAGGATGGGTGTTTCAGCACGACAACGACCCTAAGCACACCGCCAAAGCAACAAAAGAGTGGCTGAAGAAGAAGCACATCAAGGTTCTGGAGTGGCCTAGCCAGTCTCCAGACCTGAATCCAATTGAGCGTTTGACATCTGTGCTGGCCAATAAGGGCTTTTCTACAAAATATTAACATGCTGTTTGTCCAGGGGGTCAAATACTTGTTTTTCGTCATCAGATGGTTATCAATTTAAATAAATTCATATGATGTGATTTTCTGGAATTTTCTTTGGGATTCTGTCTTTCACTGTTAGAATGTACATATGATTACAATTATAGATCGTTGCATTCTTTGTAAGTGGGCAAACCTGCAAAATCAGCAAGGGGTCAAATACTTATTTCCCCCACTGTATATACCAGAAGCACAAATGAATCCACCAAATCCATCAGTTCTGGTGTGCCTCAAGGTTCTGTCTTGGGCCCTCTTCTTTTCACTATTTATATGTTAGACCAATTATTAAACCCTATGTGTTTAACTTCCACTGTAATGCTGATAACATTCAGATTGATATTAGCACACCTCCCACCTCAGTGCTTCCTCTGCCTACATTAACAACTTGCATCAAGGAACTCAAGCTTTGGGTCGAGGCAAATTAACTTAAATTTAACATGCAGGAATATTGATCGGCTCTAAATCTGTGGTATCTAAATTATCTGGTCAACTGATAGATTTGGACGGTGACTTGATAATGCCCTCTACAACGGCTCTACTGCGTTCTCATTGATTCCACTCTTTCCTTTAATGATCACATTGGTAAAGTGGTAAAGACAGCTTTTTTCCACCTACGTAATATCTCTCATATTCGATCTTCTCTTAGTCAGCAGGATGCATAATCCGTCATACATGTATTTTTCACAGCTCAACTATATCACTGTAACTCACTTCTTTATGGGCTTTCAGCTAAAAATATCAAACGATTACCTTAAGTTCAAAACTCTGCAGCCGCTTGATCTCTCAATGAGCACATTACTCCAATCCTCAATCACCTTCATTGGCTTCCGGTTTCCTTGCGTATAAACTTTAAGATACTAATTCTCACTTAACAAAGCTCTCCATAACCTTGGTCCTACTTACTTATCAAGCATTTACACTTCTCTCCTTCAAAAACCTTTAAAAACACGTCTTTTCTCTGAATATTACTCTTCAGCTCTCAGTCTGCAAATTGTACCTTGTTATGTATATGATATTTGTTTGAATCCCTCTGTTTATATCTTTAACATAACTTTGTAAGCGACTTCTGTATATTACTTTCTGCCCTTGGTATGTGTATTTTGCTTTGATGTTTATTTGGTTCTGTTCCTTAACCTATCTTCGTAAAGCGACCAAGGCGCTATATAAATAAACATTATTATTATTATTAGAAAAATTCTACGATTGACTTCATGGGTGAAACTACCAAAAGCAGTCAAGAAAGTGTCAGTCATATTGGACCTGTTTTCATAACAGTTAAGCATTCCCTCAAATCGGTAAAACAATATTCCACTGGTTCTTATCTTGTGTTTTAGAAACAGAAACGTTTGTGCAGGCCAATCTGAAGCCACTGCCCAAGCTCCCAGCGCTGTCCCCGGTGGCCGCAGTGCAGAAGCTGGAGGAGCCGGCACAGACACCGCATCAGCAGCCGCTGGCAGCTCCTGAGGAGAATAAGGAGAAGGAGAAGCTCCCGAGCGTGGCCAATCAGAGCGCTCAGGGCGTGTCACCTGCTGTCATCACCACTCTGCTGCTCATCCCATTGGTGGCTGTGATCGCCATCGGGGTCTTCATCCGCTGGAGGAGGGGCAGGATGTACAGTGGTAATTGTGGAATTTGTCCATGACAGTCTTGTTCATGCCATGTGTTGTATGTCGGATAGTTTTTGATCGATTTCTACTTTTAAGAAGATTGTCAAGTGAAGATGGAGCCATCAGGATCTACAGGTGGAATCTTGGGAAAAATCAGAGGTAAGAGAGATAGAGGGATTGTTGACGTCATGGTCATCTTGCTTCTTAAACTGAAATGTGTGTGTCGTAACCCTTTCTTGTGGCTGGTCGCTGGAGCCAGTTCAGTGCGGGACGAAACCATCCTGCTGAAGTCACATCTTTACTTTGTGTTTCAGATATATAAATACTAGCGCAAACATATAACATTTCTAAAAATACACTCTTATGTCTAGAGAAGCTGCGGTAACAATCGCGAAAATAACACTGACAATGTGTTTGTCACATCAGTGTTATTTTAGTATCACTGTTATACTATTATAGTTTTTGTTAATATTTTGAATTCAATTTTTTTAATATTTTCTGTTTGCATTTAAAATGTAAACTTTTTAATAGTTTGTTTTAAAATATATCTATATTGTTCTTATGAAGTTTTAGTTTGTTTTAATTATTTTAGTACTTCAACTTAAACTAAACAAAAATGAGAGATGTTGCCGTGAATTCACTAAGAATCGAATGGTTTATTCCAAGTGTTCAGAAGAGACATGATCGCTGTATATGATGAACAGATTGAATGTAGGCTTTTATTCCCATATAAAGAGACACTGCACATACACAGAGCGCATCAAACATGGTAAATGGAAGTTCAAAGCAATGAGGTTTGTTCTTATACTATATTATTCTTATTCAACAGTTTAGTTTGTATGTTTAGATGCTGCAGGGGTTTTGAGTAACCCTCTTTCTCTGTTTCTCATCCACAGGCAAAGCTGCAGGAGGCCTGAACTTGGGCAATTTCTTCGCCTCCCACAAAGGCTACACCCGGCACGGCTTCGACCGGCTCAGCACGGAAGGCAGCGACCTGGAGAAGGACGAGGAGGACGGCACCGACTCTGAGAATGAAGAGTACTCCGCCCCGCCACCGCCGGTGTCCTCGTCCTAAAGAGCGTCTTCTGCTAGCGCTGACAGCACCCCTGTAATCATTTGTATCGGCTGCTGAAACATTTTATCTTCTGTGTGAAAACCTTCTCTTTGAGACCTACGACTGCCACTTTAATTTATGATTTTAAGGGACCACGTGGAGATACAAAGCACTGGTCATTTTGAGGATAAAGACATCTGATTATAATTATTTTAACAGGAGAGTATTTATTTAGTTTTAATGATGAACAGCTAGTCAATCTCTTCCAATAATTTATCAATCTGATAGCAGTGCAATTAATATATAATTGATCCAGGCATTTTGTGTCATAAAATTTCTGTATGTTTGTGCCTTTTACGTGTTTGGCCTTCCGCAGCACCGATATATTACTACACATGTGCCACATATTTAAGAGCTGCTACTGTCACCTGTGATTTGAGTTCAGTTTTTTTGCATCTTATAAAAGAATAAGAAAAAAAGATGACTACATATTTAAGGCTGTATTTACTACATTTTCAAAGCTAATGTGAGATGTGTCTGATATTTGTTGTGATAATGAGGTTTTATTGCAAGAAAACTATTTTCAGTAACGATGTTATTTGTGTAATAAAGTGTCTGCAAAGCATCACTTCTTTCTACCAGTTGTATAAAGTTTCCTAAATTTATATTGAGAATCAATTTTAGAAAATGCACACAGCACTGCACTACACTATAGTGCTAATGCTTTTAATTAACCTATTAAAAATAGTCTGAGTTTATTGCAACATAACAGGCACAGGATGATGATGGTGCATCATTCAGTATATTGTTACAGGAAATAAATGGAAACATTTGCTAATTTACTTTGAAAGAAAGGGCACCATTGATTGATTTTTGTAAAATACTGAATCAGATATGCTATGTATTAGAAAATTGAGAAACAGATTCAAGAGATACATTCTGCTCATTTGAATAGCTTATTTAGATTAAAGAAGATGTTTGAAATTAGTTTCAATTAGTTAAAGAATTAGCTCAATTATAATATGGTAACACTTTATTTTGATGGTCCACTTTAGACGACATTGACTATAAGTATCATTTCAACTATATGTGAACTTGCTCTCATTAGAGTACTAGTAGACCGTCTTAATATCTGATAACTCTTTATTGTGATGCTCCTCAACAGACATTATACACAACTACATGTCAACTTATTCTACTAACCCTAACCACTAACAGTTTAATAACATTGAACTAATACTCTGAGACTGAGAGTTAGTAGACATGTATGTGCAACATTTGCAATAGGTAACAGAATCAAAAACATGACAGTTCAGAGTGGGTCATCTTACCCCTAAGGATCTAACTCCAAATTTTTACACCAAAACAAAGATCTAAAAAGTTTTCCCCCTGCAAATCCCCCATTGAAAACAAATAGAAATTCACAGATTTCTCTTTCCAACTAAAAAAGATGAACACCAAAACTGATCCGGTGTAATGAATCTCACCAATGTTGGTGTTAAGATTAAGATGACCATTCAATAAATGTTGAAATTGGTCACATATATGGTCAGAAGAAAAGTTGGAAGGACATCTCACACAATCTTACCTTACTAATCGTTATTCATCAATCATCACTCAAAATATGAAGACCTGTTTCAATTCTGACTGTCACTACGGCCTAAATCAGGGGAGCCACAGTCCTGCAGGTTTAGTCCCGAACCTGCTCCAACACACACACCTGCAGTTCTCAAATAATCCTGAAGGACTGGATTAGACTGTCCCAAAGCAGGTTCACAGAGAAAACAGGAAAATAATGATAAATGATGCAAAGAAACCTCAGTTCAGCTGTAAAGCAGCTCTAAAAAGACAACAGTGTCATTGTTCAGTTCAGTGTTGATTCAGTACATTGTAAAGATGGTAAAGATCAATTATGAAATGAGTTCATTTCATCTGTAAAGCAGCTCTGCAGAAAACAGCTCAGTTCAGTTCTCATCCAACAGTCGGATCAATAATACTGTTGGATATTAGCCAGAGACGACGGGCAAGAACCCAAACTCAGAAACGAGTGACAGAAATGAAGGAAAAAATCCTGGGAGAAACCAGGCTCAGTCAGGGCCAGTTCTCCTCTGGACAAATTAACTAACATGATGTGATTTATTCCTGGCTGCATCACAAGTCAGATTGTGGATTTATATCATTCAGAATATTTCATCCGGACCCTTCTGCTTGAAGATTGGGATACATCACATCGGCATTTAGTGGGAGAAGGGGTCAAACTCCCCCAGGGGCCTAATATTGATGTGCCACCTCAGCCTGGGCCCTGTCCCTGCTCCTGAAGCTCAGTGCCCGGTGCTCAGTGTCTGTTCTGACCACAACGTGCCTGAAGACTTGCTCTAAAACAACACCAGTCTGTAGAAATGCAAGATTGGCTAGGATCAGACTAGGACCAGATTTCTGCTGTGGTGCCATGGCCATCCCAGGACTGGAGTCTGAAGCCAATGCTGAGGCAGTATCATGTGCTTCACACCCCCTGTGGCGTGACTCTGGACTCACATATGCCATATGACCCAGGAGCCTTTGAAACTGGGCCGCCATCGAGTCCGGTAGTACAACACTGAGTGCACCTGCAGTAAGACAGTCAGTGACACAGAGTCTAACTCCACACAGAGAAAAGAGACGGCTCTTGTCCTTTTAAACAGACCTGATTTCATGAGCGAGCTCTTAACGCATTATAATCCTTCACGTCTATTGCGATCTCAAAATTCTGTCCAGTTGATAATACCTAGAATATCAAAATCAGCTGCAGGCGGTAGATCCTTTTCCTATTTAGCAGCTAAACTCTGGAACGGCCTTCCTTGGATTGTTCGGGAAGCAGACACACTCTGTGAGTTTAAATCTAGACTAAAAACACATCTAACCCGAACCCTAACCTGGCATGCACATAACACATTATCAATTTCTATTGTTCAAATCAGTTAAATGTTTGTTAGGCTGCATAAACTAGGTCAGCCGGAACCGGGAACACTTCCTATAACACCTGATGTACACGTTACATCATAAGAAGAATGGCATCTACACTCATATTAGACTCTCTCTTTATTCCGAGGTTTACTGTAATCATCTGGATCCGGGCCGTATCCAGATCAGATGGTGGACCTGCGCATGCACATGACCACAACACACTATGTAGTCAGCCGGATTCAGGCCGTATCCAGATCAGATGGTGGACCTGTGCCTAGACACGACCACAACACCCTAACCCAGTGGTCTCACCCTAACTCGTGGCCCAAGGGGCCTATTTTGTGGCCCCTACTTGACATTAAAGTTTAATGTTAGCCAAGTTTTTTTAATAAAAAAAAAAAATTATATCCCTTATGGGCTACCATAGATAGTCTTGTGACAGCTTACGGCGGGTTTGTTGTCAATAGTTGTCATAGACCACCGTGAAATACAAACATACTGGGGAAGTATCCACATTAGTCAGAAGTGGACAGAAAATATATGCCATCACCCGGTTCCAGTCATGTCTCTCTCAAAACGCGGCGTGAAGAGAAAGGTTGGCGAAGAGCACAGGCAATTTCAGGAAAAGTGGGACACGGAATATTTTTTTGTCGAGCACAGGGGAACCCCTACGTGTCTCATATGCACAGAGAAAGTTGTGGTGTACAAGGAATATAACATCAGATGTCATTACTCAACTAGTCATGCCGAGGAGTATACAAAATACCATGGAGATGAGAGAAAGAACCGGGTCGTCAGTCTTAAAAAATGTCTATTGAGGCAACAAGATTTATTCAAGAAAGCAAAGAAAGAGAATGAAGCAGCCGTCGAGGCTAGCTACGTGGTGAGTGAGATGATTGCGAAGGCCGGTTCATCAAAAAGTGCATGTTACTAGCTGCAAGTAAAGTCTGTCCAGAAAAGAAGGGTCAGTTTAGCAACATCAGCCTTTCAGCTAACACAGTGGCAGAGCGCATTTCTGACCTTTCAGAAAACATTTATGATCAGCTGCGTGAGAAAGCCAAACGTTTTTGTGCATACTCAGTCGCTCTTGATGAGAGCACGGACAACACTGACACCGCGCAGCTCGCAATATATGTCCATGGTGTTGACGACAATTTTGAAGGGATCGAGTAGTTGCTCGCCGTGATTCCAATGCATGCTCAGACCACTGCTCAGGAGACATTCCACCAGTTGTGTGGTGCTATTGAGGACGCAGGTTTGGCATGGAAAAGGTTTACTGAAATAACGACGGTGCGCCATCAATGACATGAAGGAAAAATGGACTGGTAGCACTAGTTCAAAGAAAACTGGAAGAGGAGAATGTGGAGGAGGCCATTGCTCTGCACTGCATTATCCATCAGCAGGCTCTTCGCGGCAAATGCCTGAGGTTTGACAATGTGATGTCTGTTGTTGTGAAATGCATAAATCATATCAGAGCTAGGGGATTAAAGCACCGGCCGTTCCGTGCCTTTTTGGAGGAAATAGAGTCAGAATATGAGGATGTGCTCTACTTCTCAGAGGTATGTTGGCTCAGTAGGGGAAACTCCTTGAAGAGATTTTTTGAGTTGAGAGCAGAAGTGAAGAAGGATGGAATGGCTTTTCCTGTGTTAAGTGACCCCAAGGACTTAGCTTTTCTTGTTCACATCACACAGGAGCTGAATGTACTGAACAAGAAGTTACAAGGCCAGGGGAAGCTTGCCAGTGCTGCCTATGACAATGTGAGGGCATTCTCCTCAAAACTTGTGTTATGGACAAACCTCTGCCATTTTCCAGCATGCAAGGCACTTGTGGATGTGGGCACACCATTGGTGAGAAGTATGCTGATGCCATTAAGAAGCTACAGGAGGAATTTGATCGCAGGTTTGCAGACTTCAAGACACACAGAGCCACTTTTCAAATTTTTGCTGACCCCTTTTCCTTCGATGTGCAAGATAGTCCTCCTGTACTTCAAATGGAGCTCATTGACCTGTATTGCAATTCTGAAATCAAAGCCAAGTTCAGGGAGGTGAGTGGAAACGCAGACAAGCTTGGACATTTTTTGAGAGAATTGCCACCCACCCTCCCTGAGCTCTCCAGAATGTTCAAGCGGACCATGTGCCTTTTTGGGAGCACATATCTATGTGAAAAGCTATTCTCCACCATGAACTTCAATAAGTCAAAGTACAGGTCCAGACTTTCTGATGAGCATCTTTAAGCCACACTGAGGGTTTCAACTGTTTCCTCCCTCAAGCCAAATGTGTCTCAGCTGTGTGAGAGGAAGCGCTGCCAGTTCTCTGGCAGCAAGGAGTAGGCAAGAGAAGCCTATGTTCTGAAGAACCGTTCATGTTCAGAAGGACAGCTCATGAAGAACCGTTCATGTTCTGAAGAACCCTTCATGCTCAGAAGGACAGCTCATGAAGAACCGTTCAAGCTCTGAAGAACCGTTCATGTTCTGAAGAACCGCTCATGTTCTGAAGGACAGCTCATGAAGAACCGTTCATGTTCTGAAGAACCGTTCATGTTCTGAAGAACTGTTCATGTTCTGAAGAACCGTTCATGTTCTGAAGGACAGCTCATGAAGAACCGTTCATGTTCTCAAGAACCCATCATGTTCTGAAGGACAGCACTTATGAAGAACGTTCATGTTCTGAAGAACCGTTCATGTTCTGAAGGACAGCTCATGAAGAACCGTTCATGTTCAGAAGGACAGCTCATGAAGAACCGTTCATGTTCAGAAGAACCGCTCATGTTCAGAAGAACAGCTCATGAAGAACCGTTCATGTTCAGAAGGACAGCTCATGAAGAACCGTTCATATCCTGAAGAACCGTTCATGTTCAGAAGGACAGCTCATGAAGAACCATTCATGTTCTGAAGAACCGTTCATGTTCAGAAGGACAGCTCATGAAGAACCGTTCATGTTCAGAAGGACAGCTCATGAAGAACCGTTCATGTTCAGAAGGACAGCTCATGAAGATCCGTTCATGTTCTGAAGAACTGTTCATGTTCAGAAGGACAGCTCATGAAGAACAGTTCGTGTTCTGAAGAATCATTCATGTTCAGAAGGACAGCTCATGAAGAACCGTTCATGTTCAGAAGGACAGGTCATGAAGAACCGTTCATGTTCAGAAGAACCGTTCATGTTCAGAAGGACAGCTCATGAAGAACCGTTCATGTTCAGAAGGACAGGTCATGAAGAACCGTTCATGTTCAGAAGAACCGTTCATGTTCAGAAGGACAGGTCATGAAGAACCGTTCATGTTCAGAAGAACTGTTCATGTTCAGAAGGACAGCTCATGAAGAACCGTTCATGTTCAGAAGGACAGCTCATGAAGAACCGTTCATGTTCAGAAGGACAGGTCATGAAGAATCGTTCATGTTCAGAAGGACAGGTCATGAAGAACCGTTCATGTTCAGAAGAACCGTTCATGTTCAGAAGGACAGCTCATGAAGAACCGTTCATGTTCAGAAGGACAGCTCATGAAGAACCGTTCATGTTCAGAAGAACCGTTCATGTTCAGAAGAACAGCTCATGAAGAACCGTTCATGTTCAGAAGGACAGCTCATCAAGAACCGTTCATGTTCAGAAAGGAATGTTCAAATTCAGAGGAACAGTTCAGAAGAAATGTTAATAATAAAGATTGAGAAGATTGGATCAGGTGTGTTCCTTTTTTGGAATACTTGAATCAATTTTTTTTGTGGAATACTTGATGCGGCCCAGCCTGACCCAGACTCTACCTCCAGCGACCCCCAGGTAAGTTGAGTATGAGACGCCTGCCCTAACCACAACACATCCCTGAAGTGTCAACAGAGCTTGTGTCAATTAGACTCTCCCCTGTAAGGCCTCATCGGCACCACAGCCATCGGCGCTGATCCTCAACAAACCCGTCTCCACACCGGCGTGACTCCGATCTTTTCACATAGATGGAACTGGATAAATATTCGAAATATTCCGATCCAATCTGACCTCTGACCTGTAATGCTGCCTGAATCACAAGCACACACTGTTCGATCGTTGGCCAGACGATCATTGGCGATCTGTTTTCTCCAGAGCGGCTGTGTAGATAAATGAACCAAATTAATAACTTTTTAGAAAAATTAAACCATCACTGAACTTACTTGAGCTGGACTATGACACTATTTTCTTCTAGATCTGCTGTACAGCCAAAACAATCTTTGTTGCATTATTTTTCTGTTATCATTGTGGAGTTGCTTTGAAACAATCTGTTTTGTAAAAAGCGCTATATAAATAAAGGTGACTTAACTTGACAATTTAACTTTTATTTTATTTAAATTAAATCCTTTAGATTTTGTTACTTTCACAAGAGTTTTATTCTTTCAAAAAAGTTTTATTCTTGACAAGTTCATCTAGTGTGTTTATAGAATTTATAAAAGTAAATTTGAAAGTAGATTTCTACAGGAGAAGTACTTCATTTAGTGACATCAGAGGGGCCTAACTTGAACATCTGTAGGCATTTAGTAAATGAATATAGTCAATGAATGCGGAGCGCTGTCCTACTTACAAGAAAGACAGGTATGGGGCGCTACAGATATATTGTCATTTTCTACCTCGACTGACTGAACAGGCCAAATGAACAGAAAATATTTCCACACCCACTCATTACATCACCACTACAGACCAATGGTGGTACACAGGTGTTTACCAGCCGGAGAGAGCTTTTTTTAGGAAGTTTTCTTTGCCACGGTGTTTCAAACTCCAAACGATGTTTGTTTTGGTCTGATTGTGTTCGAAATGACGTCACATCAGTTTAGTTCTTCAATTTCGCATGAAGTATATCAGGGCCTTTACGAAAAAGTTATGAAAGTTAATTTTATTAAGTATACTAAATGTTCAAGTATATATACACGTAATGTGGTAAGCATACTATTATTTACTAGTAGTATACCTGTAAGTGCACTATTGTTTAGTGTATAAAGTATACGTTTAAGTGTACTATAAGTGGAACAACTAGTTCACGCTTTTCATTTGTACTGCATTTGTAAAATGGAACTTCTAAGTATATGAATAATTTACTATTTTAACACTTGCAGCACACACTGAAGTATACTCTCAGTAAACTAGTTTAGTAGTTTTATGCTGCAAATATTCTTGTAAGTTTTCTTTAAGTGAACATCATACTTATAGTTTACTATTTATATATTATTTTTGCATTAACTATATTACTATATTCCTATGAAGGTGTTATAACATTATAACATTAGCTGTACTTTAACTTTCTATTTTAAAAACATTTTATTCTAGCTTCATACCTTCTTTTTGATCAAAACTTGAATGTGGGTAAGTTTCATAAAAAAAGCTACATTTTAAACAAAACACTGAGAACAGTGAAAACCGAGAGAGCCGGACAATTATGCACACTACCAGTGGACTAACCTATACAAAAACCTATACGCAATTTAAAATATATTTATGTATAGTACATAGTAGAGTATATTTCTTAGAAGAACATAAAAAGTAGACTGAAAGTGTATTAATGGCACATTTGAATACATTTCTTTTCCATGCAATAAATAAATGCAATAAAAGTCCTTGAACGAGCGCTGTTTACGCGGGTTGAATGATCAGATCAGTGATCGTAAGTGACAGAGCAGAGGCAGATTGAAACAATCTGTATTGTAAAAAGCGATATATAAATAAATGTGACTTGACTTCAGGGGCCAATCAGCTTTCAGCTGGATCCACCAGTGATATACAGTATAATATATATATATGGAAAATCACGTACTCTTCTTGCCTGAACTTTTGTAGCTTTAATAAGAATTGGTGTATATTCAAATCATGCATATTCGTTTTACAATGGGTCAATTTCTCACTGCTTATAATACAACATAGTTTCTCAAAACTTTGTTGTACTAAGTTACAAACTTATAACCTTGCCAAATTACAGGCAAAGTACTACATTACCCACAATCCTGAAGTGCGACTCACCAATCAAGAGAAGCCGCTGTTACAATGGAAATGCATCCCAGCAATATCCAGAGATTGAAGGTGTAAGCAAAGTCTGAGATAGAAGTAAAGGTGTGTAAAGATGGCAGATAGAAGTGATTGTTTGGTGCCACCAGTGAACCATAAGACTACAAAACATTTGAATAAAGCCATTATTTAACCTAGATACAAGTGATGCAATGATATAAAAACACATAAATCACACAGAGATACATGGATACATTTGATAAGGCATACAACGAAATATTTGCATTTCATAACTGACATTTCAATGTAGTGTTAGTTTATCCTGGAGAAAATGATCATGAGGAACTTGGAAGCAAGGATAACTCAAGCTAGGGTTGACATTCTGTAGCGCGTTGTTAAAAATACGAATATTTGCAATACCACAATCCATAGTACATGTCAATAACATAAATCATCATAGCGCAAAGTGTGCATTTTTTCTTTTCTGAACAACACTGTCTATACTGGAAGATTACAATCGCAACACTGCCAGCACCTTGCCAGCAACAGTCAAATGAAAATGAAATAAAAACAGACTTTGATCCATTTATAGCAAAACAATTTAAGGCAATGCTACAACTAATATGCATGTGGTTCAAAACAACAGCAACATTTTATTCAGTTATATAAGCAAGCAAGAAACAGCAACAACCGTTTGTCTACAGAAGGCACATGTCAGAGACGTCTTGAAGTGCAGACAGCTTCATTGGGGAGCGGTCTAGTGTTACCAAGTCTGGCGTAAGCTTGCAGTCCCATTCAAATGAAAGTCCATGAGTTGTGCTCTACTGAGGTCGATAGCCGCTCTGCTGCGGCCTGTAACTGACAGCAGAGGCAGGCGGGTCCTCTACGACGGGGGACAGCTCTTCCTCCTGCACTGGACAGAAAGTAAGAGAGCCTCCACTGGGCTCGTCGCAGTCCTGAGAGAGGACGCCCGGCTCAAGTTCTCTGCCGCGCCTGAAGTACGAGTTCCTGGAGTGGCCGCCGCTCTCGCTGAGAAGGTCCAGATGTTCCTCGCAGTCCAGGAGCGGCTGTGTGGACTCGGAGCGAGCGAACACCGGCGGCGGGTGGTTGGGCGTTTGGCCCTTGTAGCCGCTGGCCACCACTGAGGAGTACTGCACGGTGCTGGCCGTGGTCTGGCCCGAGTCGCTCTCGTCGCTGTCAGACACGCTGTGGCGGGGCGACGACATGCAGGACGAGCCGCCGATGCCACTGCTGTGCTCCTCAGAGAGGTACTTGTCCTTCTTCAGGGGCAGCACGCTTTTGTCCTCCTCACACAGAGACTTTCCATCAAACACGTCCACTTCCACCACGCTAACGTCTTCTTTGGGCATATCGGCCTGTCGAGAGGTTTACAAGGCATTCGTTTGAGTACCACGTAGGGTTGGGAATCGAAAATCGATTCCAGAACACTTTTGAGGTCAGGAATTGGATACTTGTTATACAATATAAATTTCGATTTCTCTTATCGATTCCTTCGTGAGCATTTCAATATGACTTTAAACAATTTCAAGCGCACACACATCCAAAACGTGATGTTAATGTAATGTTAAACCATTCAAGCGCAAGACGACTAGCGCGCTGTTTTTAGTGCTGTAGGAATATCTAACAAGACAAAGAGAAAATTCACTCGTTCTTTACAATAACTTTTGTAACTATATTTGTAATGTATATTTTATTTATAAAGTGCAGTGTTGTTTTACATTTGATTACAGTTTCTGTGCCTGAAATCTTTTGAAACACTGTTTATTTCAATCGTATCTTTGTTCAGTTGTATCTATTTGTTGCTATTTTTATTTGTTCTTTTTAATTACTGAGTTTACTTGTCTTTATTTTTAAAGTAATTGTATAAATGATATATTAAATCATTTAATATAAATGCTTGACATTTATATTAGTTAGGCTAGTTGTTTGTCTAAGGTCTTTTCAAACGTTCCTTGTGTAAGTGTTCTTTAGCCTGATCCTTTTTCTTCATGATATTCTGCTACAATTAAATGTTTTGCAATAAGACTAAACGTGACTGATATATGCGTTTTTATTTTTATTTTTTATCTAATTGGAATCGAGATTAGGAATCAACAAGAATCGGAATCAATAAGCAGAATCGAAATTGGAATTGGAATCGTTAAAATTAAAATGATACCCAGACTACTAAAGTATGTCCCAACACACCGTAAATGCAATATGGCATTATTTGTGTTACCCTATCCATGATTTACAGACGACCTTCATATAAGGGTGAATCTCACGAAACTGAACATGTACATGCCCACGTCATAATTGACCACAAAGTCAATTTTGTTAAAATTTTGTTATTCATTTCCATTATTCAAAAAAAAAAAAAAATTGTTAACACACAACTGTTAAAATGGTTGTATTCTGCCTTAACTTGTATAAAAGAAAAGAATTGTATTAGCAGGGTTGCCAACTCTCAAGCATTTGGCATGAGAAACATGTTCGAGTCTCTCTCACACGCCACCCGACTATATCTCATGCCAAATAACAAGACAAAGCAAACTAAATCTGCGCACAGCACTTTCCCACAAGCACCAGGCAGTCAGAGAAGTGAAGAAACTGCGGTGAGATGGATGTGTGTGCCCCAAACCAGCCCAGATACTGCTCTATTTTTCCCAGACCACTAAGGAGGGTGATAACTTCTGTGTATTAGTTGAATACAAGCACTGTCATTAAAATCACTTACAGTATTGAAAACACATTTGTATTGCAACAGAGAAATATGCACACCAATTTCCACTAAAATAAGAATGCATTTTCATGTATCATAAAATGTACCCAGTAAAAAGAAGAGTAACTGTAATGGGATCTTAAAAAATAGTAGCCTGTCATTTATTTTCCCCGTAAATGTGGGCCGTTTTTAGAGGAGCGAATGTGTTCCTACGCTGCAGGTGACGTTAACATCTAGATTGACTTTGTTTTCATATTATCTATAATTTAGTGATTTAAAACTTCCTTTCTAAGCTTTGCAGCTGTGACAAATGTTTGAATTCAAAATCAATTCAATTCTTCAATTCTTCAAATCAATTCTTATTGCATAAAAGCAATAGTTCAACCCAAAATTTAAATCGTTTACTTACTCTCATGTTGTTCCAAAACCATCAGCCTTTTTTCATCTTTGAAAACAAATGCAGATATTTTTGATGAAACCTGACAGATTAATGTCCCTCTACTCAAAAGTCCATGCAGCCAAAATGTTGCTGCTTTAAAAAGTGAATAAAGGCATGCATGATAAAATAATGCTTATGAACAGAGAGGCTCTTCTGAAGAGACAGGATTGCTTAATACCGGTATGATGAACCGGTAATTTAAACTTTTATTCCCAAATAAATATTGACCAAACACACATAGAGCTCATAAAACAAACTACATGCAAGTTCCAACATGCTTTGCTCGATGCGCAGGAACCAGTGAGGTTTGTTCTCACACATCAAGAAAGCAAGTTTGATCTTCCGTTTAACATTGGTGAGCTCGATGTGTGTGTTCTGGTCAATGTTTATGTGTGTTTATATGTCTACATTACTTTTATGATGTCTTTTTGAAGCATCAGAGTTTTGGGTATATCAGCTTTCAAAAGAGGGACAGAAATCTTTAATATAAAACATCTTTATTTGTGTTTTGAAGATGATGGCTTTGAATGGGTTTGAAAGTACATGTATGAGTAGAAGTATGAGTAGAAGTATGAGTAGAGGTATGAGTAGAAGTATAAGTAGAGTAGAAGTATGAGTAGAAGTATGAGTAGAGTAGAAGTATCAGTAGAAGTATGAGTAGAAGTATGAGTAGAGTAGAAGTATGAGTATGAGTAGAAGTATGAGTAGAGTAGAAGTATGAGTAGAAGTATGAGTATGAGTAGAAGTATGAGTAGAGTAGAAGTATGAGTAGAAGTATGAGTATGAGTAGAAGTATGAGTAGAGTAGAAGTATGAGTAAAAGTATGAGTAGAGTAGAAGTATGAGTATGAGTAGAAGTATGAGTAGAAGTATGAGTAGAGTAGAAGTATGAGTAGAAGTATGAGTAGAAGTATGAGTAGAGTAGAAGTATGAGTAGAGTAGAAGTATGAGTAGAAGTATGAGTAGAAGTACGAGTAGAGTAGAAGTATGAGTAGAAGTATGAGTAGAGTAGAAGTATGAGTAGAGTAGAAGTATGAGTAGAAGTATGAGTAGAGTAGAAGTATGAGTATAAGTATCAGTAGAGTAGAAGTATGAGTAGAAGTATGAGTAGAAGTATGAGTAGAAGTATGAGTAAAAGTATGAGTAGAAGTATGAGTAGAGTAGAAGTATGAGTAAAAGTATGAGTAGAAGTATGAGTAGAATAGAAGTATGAGTAGATTAGAAGTATGAGTAGAAGTATAAGTAGAGTAGAAGTATGAGTAGAAGTATGAGTAGAAGTATGAGTAGAAGTATCAGTAGAGTAGAAGTATGAGTAGAAGTATGAGTAGAGTAGAAGTATGAGTAGAAGTATGAGTAGAGTAGAAGTATGAGTAGAGTAGAAGTATGAGTAGAAGTATGAGTAGAAGTATGAGTATGAGTAGAAGTATGAGTATGAGTAGAAGTATGAGTAGAAGTATCAGTAGAGTAGAAGTATGAGTAGAAGTATGAGTAGAAGTATCAGTAGAGTAGAAGTATGAGTAGAAGTATGAGTAGAAGTATCAGTAGAGTAGAAGTATGAGTAGAAGTATGAGTAGAAGTATCAGTAGAGTAGAAGTATCAGTAGAGTAGAAGTATGAGTAGAAGTATGAGTAGAAGTATGAGTAGAAGTATGAGTAGATTAGAAGTATGAGTAGAAGTATAAGTAGAGTAGAAGTATCAGTAGAAGTATGAGTAGAAGTATGAGTAGAGTAGAAGTATGAGTATGAGTAGAAGTATGAGTAGAGTAGAAGTATGAGTAGAAGTATGAGTATGAGTAGAAGTATGAGTAGAGTAGAAGTATGAGTAGAAGTATGAGTATGAGTAGAAGTATGAGTAAAGTAGAAGTATGAGTAAAAGTATGAGTAGAGTAGAAGTATGAGTAGAGTAGAAGTATGAGTATGAGTAGAAGTATGAGTAGAGTAGAAGTATGAGTAGAAGTATGAGTATGAGTAGAAGTATGAGTAGAGTAGAAGTATGAGTAGAAGTATGAGTATGAGTAGAAGTATGAGTAGAGTAGAAGTATGAGTAAAAGTATGAGTAGAGTAGAAGTATGAGTATGAGTAGAAGTATGAGTAGAAGTATGAGTAGAGTAGAAGTATGAGTAGAAGTATGAGTAGAAGTATGAGTAGAGTAGAAGTATGAGTAGAAGTATGAGTAGAGTAGAAGTATTAGTAGAAGTATGAGTAGAGTAGAAGTATGAGTAGAGTAGAAGTATGAGTAGAAGTATGAGTAGAGTAGAAGTATGAGTAAAAGTATGAGTAGAGTAGAAGTATGAGTATGAGTAGAAGTATGAGTAGAAGTATGAGTAGAAGTATGAGTATAAGTATGAGTAGAGTAGAAGTATGAGTAGAAGTATGAGTAGAGTATAAGTATGAGTAGAGTATAAGTATGAGTAGAAGTATGAGTAGAGTAGAAGTATGAGTATAAGTATCAGTAGAGTAGAAGTATGAGTAGAAGTATGAGTAGAAGTATGAGTAGAGTATAAGTATGAGTAGAAGTATGAGTAGAGTAGAAGTATGAGTATAAGTATCAGTAGAGTAGAAGTATGAGTAGAAGTATGAGTAGAAGTATGAGTAAAAGTATGAGTAGAAGTATGAGTAGAGTAGAAGTATGAGTAAAAGTATGAGTAGAAGTATGAGTAGAATAGAAGTATGAGTAGATTAGAAGTATGAGTAGATTAGAAGTATGAGTAGAAGTATAAGTAGAGTAGAAGTATGAGTAGAAGTATGAGTAGAAGTATCAGTAGAGTAGAAGTATCAGTAGAGTAGAAGTATGAGAAGTATGAGTAGAGTAGAAGTATGAGTAGAAGTATGAGTAGAAGTATGAGTAGAGTAGAAGTATGAGTAGAGTAGAAGTATGAGTAGAAGTATGAGTAGAAGTATGAGTATGAGTAGAAGTATGAGTAGAAGTATCAGTAGAGTAGAAGTATGAGTAGAAGTATCAGTAGAGTAGAAGTATGAGTAGAAGTATGAGTAGAAGTATGAGTAGAAGTATCAGTAGAGTAGAAGTATGAGTAGAAGTATGAGTAGAAGTATCAGTAGAGTAGAAGTATGAGTAGAAGTATGAGTAGAAGTATCAGTAGAGTAGAAGTATCAGTAGAGTAGAAGTATGAGTAGAAGTATGAGTAGATTAGAAGTATGAGTAGATTAGAAGTATGAGTAGAAGTATCAGTACAGTAGAAGTGAGTAGAAGTATGAGTAGAAGTATCAGTAGAAGTATGAGTAGAGTAGAAGTATGAGAAGAAGTATGAGTAGAAGTATGAGTAGAAGTATGAGTAGATTAGAAGTATGAGTAGATTAGAAGTATGAGTAGAAGTATCAGTACAGTAGAAGTGAGAAGTATGAGTAGAAGTATCAGTAGAAGTATGAGTAGAGTAGAAGTATGAGAAGAAGTATGAGTAGAAGTATGAGTAGAAGTATCAGTAGAAGTATGAGTAGAGTAGAAGTATGAGTAGAAGTATGAGTAGAAGTATGAGTAGAGTAGAAGTATGAGTAGAAGTATGAGTAGAAGTATGAGTAGAAGTATGAGTAGATTAGAAGTATGAGTAGAAGTATGAGTAGAAGTATCAGTAGAGTAGAAGTATGAGTAGAAGTATGAGTAGAAGTATCAGTAGAGTAGAAGTATGAGTAGAAGTATGAGTAGAAGTATCAGTAGAGTAGAAGTATGAGTAGAGTAGAAGTATGAGTAGAGTAGAAGTATGAGTAGAAGTATGAGTAGAAGTATGAGTAGAAGTATGAGTAGAGTAGAAGTATGAGTAGAAGTATGAGTAGAGTAGAATTATGAGTAGAGTAGAAGTATGAGTAGAAGTATCAGTAGAGTAGAAGTATGAGTAGAAGTATGAGTAGAGTAGAAGTATGAGTAGAAGTTTGAGTAGAGTAGAAGTATGAGTAGAGTAGAAGTATGAGTAGAAGTATGAGTAGAAGTTTGAGTAGAGTAGAAGTATGAGTAGAGTAGAAGTATGAGTAGAAGTATGAGTAGAAGTATCAGTAGAGTAGAAGTATGAGTAGAAGTATGAGTAGAAGTATGAAGAAAAAGGAGCTAGCGGGGGTTGGCTGCACCAAGGTGTCGAGGTCTGGGAGCGAACCGGTTTCTGCTCGTTTGTTCAGCCCTCAAGTGTCTAACTAATAATCCATTATGGGGCTCAATGAACACATTTACGGGGTGTTGCCTAGGGTGGAAGAGATGCTTGCGATCTATCTCTCCCCTGAGGTGGCATCATCCCTAAAGGCACTACACACCAAGCTGTGTAGAACAACTTCGGATGTGTTGGGAACAGCTTACACGGCAGTAGATCAGGCATGTCTGCATACAGTGTCAACATTGCAGGCATCCGATGCTGGCCTTCTCAGGGACTTAGATGATGCGAGGTGTGGGCTCAGATACTATTAAAGAGCTGCGTCGAGCCACCAAGGAGACAGCCAGAGCTACGGGACAGACTATGGCATCCCTGGTGGCTACAGAGAGGCACCCTTGGTTAAATCTGAGAAGTGGCCCACACGACACCTTAGAACAAGTTAGAACATTTCTGAGTGAGAACTTCTGAGTCGTAGCATCAATGACAAACATAATACATTACACATTTTAATGCCTATAGGGGTTTAATGAAGTATAACTTCCAGACACATTACCCAAAAATGTTAGGGTCTACACTCATGGCATAACTGACAAGTGAATTTGATAATGAAACTAAAACTTGATGGTCTTAAAAGGTTTAATTTTCCATATGCAAAATATAATTTCTTTTCTGGACATGTTTGTGTGAGATTCACCCATAAGTTATTTTGATGTTTTATATCTCACTGACCTTGACAGGGAAATCAGGTGCCCAGTGGGCAATCGAGCTGTCCGACGGGTCTGGGACCTGTGGCCACAACAGCTGCTTAATCCTGAACAGAGGACAAGAGAAGAAAGCCATTCAACACCACACAGCACCAGTTACTTCTATTAGAAGTAGATCCAGAATTCACTATATATTTAGAATGATTTATGGCAATAAGCAATATCATAAATGCCATCATGATACTTTTTATTTGGTGCTTTTTTAAGTCACCTAAAGAGCATATCATTAGACTAGTTTTACAATCCTTCTATGCGGGATTGTGGGATTTTTGGGTAACATGATGTTGAATGGTGACCAGGAACTGTCAAGCTCCAATAATGACAAACAGCACTGTTAAAAGTAACATAATATAGTCTGCAGGACACTTGCACTAAAATATACCTCTATGGCATAACTCTCAAGCTATCTGAATATTCAAATATAAAAAGACACGTAGAGTCGCAATCAATCATGCATGGCATCATTAACGTCAAGCCTGAAACCTGACATGGTTCGACTGGCCTCATTTAAATATAAAGAAGAACGAGAATTATGAGCTGGTCCAGAGAACATCATCAGTGAACAACAACCTTCATTTCAGCTGTTACCTCACGCAAGTCACATGACTCCAGAAGGTTTGGAATATAACAAATGAATAAAATGTACTACCTTTATGAGTCCGTGCACCTTTGGATAATTTGTTTTCTCGTTTTTTTTTCTTCTTCAAAACTTTTTTCTTCGTTTATCACTAATTCAACCCTTCTCGTGAACATAAACTAATCTCATGTGGGTTTGTTCATATTTCTAGTTTATTTTTCATCACACTATGTTCTAATTCACCAAATGGAAACACAATAAAACCAAAATGAAGTCAGTGTTTGTGTGGCAAAGCTGCGCTATGCATTACGAAAATTAACCATCATTTTACATTAAATAATTCATTCTACAAATAAAACCAAAAAATATTGTTAATATAGTTAAACCACAAATTAACCATGGTTTTGCTACACTTACTAACATAAACCCCCAAAAAACAAAGGAGATCAGTTTTTTATGTTCATGAAAAGGTTTAAATATGTGATAAATGAACGGTTTCATCGTTTTCCCGTTTTGAAAAAGAGAACACATATGATCTGAAGGTACACTGACGTTTATGGTGCCTTTTGTCTTTTTTGAATGCCTAACAGCACTTAGTCATAATTTACTTTCATTTCAAAGAGTTGTGAACACAAAAGATGTAGTACAGACTGGAACTCAACAGATGAAACGCTGTGAACAACACTATGAACTGCCGTTGGTGTGAATAAAAGTGCATAAAGATATTTGTCAAATGGATGGAACAACATAAGACTCAGAATCACATCACAAGTAATGATGGGAATAAGTAACAACATAATTTACCTTTAATATAGAAATGTTTAAATTGTATCTTATTTAAACTGCATGTATTGGTATAGTGTGTAATATAAATAAAAATGCTAAAATATTTTTATCATTTTATCTTGTTTTCATTTAGTGAAAATTTAAAATGTGTGAAAAAACATATTTATTTTTTACTGTATTTACTTCTTGAATTAATGATATTAAATATACTTCTGAATTGTGTACAGTGCACAAAGTTTACAAAGACTGTTCAGGCAACTAGGCACTTTTAAGCTAATCTTGTATTAGCATTT
>CM060625.1:1896291-1943791 GCA_030578275.1 Meda fulgida | reverse complement strand
TAGACGTCTAAGGTACGAAGACTACATTTATCTGAAAAAAAACAACGTAATATTGTGAAATATTTTTATCAACTATTTTCTATTTTAATGTAAAAAAAATAAAAATAAAAGATTGTGCTGGCAGAGCTCATTACTCTAGATTTCAGTGTCACACGACCCTTCAGAAATCATTCTAAAACTGATTTGCTGCTCAAGAAACATTTCTGATTATGATCACAGTTGAAAATGGTCGTGGTGCTTAACGAAGTGTGGAAATCATTATGGAGCATATGTTTTCAGGATTGTTTATGAATACCAAGTACAAAGGAACATTTATTTCAAATACAAAAAAATGTGTAACATAAATGTCTTTGCTGTCATTTGTGATTAATTTAAGGCATCCTTGACCTTGCCTGCTATGAAAGTATATCATTTCTTAAATCAGAGTGATTCCAAACTTTTGTCATGCAAATATTAAGTGATGAAAATGCCAAAATGTCGTGTTTTAACATCGATCCAACAAAGTTTAAAGGTTTCATTTTATCAAGAGTTCAAGTCAGAAGTGGCTCTAATTGAAGCCCAATTAAGAGCATGCATGTTTACTTTCATTCTTTGCTTAGAAGTAAAAGAATTCAGAAATACCAACGCAGCGATATACTGTAATATACTGTACGCTGTACTGTAATACGCTGCTGAGAGCGACGTCTAGATGAACGTGAATGTGTGCTGCGTGCTTTCCTCCCAATAACAAAATAAACAAAATGACAACGGTGAGAAAACAGCAGTTAAGAAAGCATCTGATCTCAGCGATGCATGACCTCTGCAATTCAACGGCATCATGTCGACGGATGAGATCATTAAAATTACACTGTTATGAACGTTAAGTATATTTAAGACAATATAGATCTGCCTTTTTATGAGACTATAGATCTGCCTTTTTATGAGACTATAGTTTGAATGAATCCCTTTTCTTTGCATGACACATTGACATTACAATACAAAACTATTTCAACATTGCCCTCAACATTGTATAAGCATTCGTTTAATGTGTCATTGAACGGAAGAGAGGCTCTCCGGAGCATAAACATCACATTTTCTGGATTCTCCTTACAGAGTCCTTCACATTAAAATCAGCCCACAGGCTTTCATAGACAACCTAGGAAGTCGGGGAAGGTCTCCTTACATAAATAAATTAGTTCATAAATTGGCAATAAAAACACGATTTGAAAATCGCATGAAAATTCGTGACTTTAACTACTTTACAAAGCTACAGCTTCAAAGTAGTTTCCCCGCAACATTGTTCTGAAGTCATCCTCAACGTTTAGGAATATTTATTTTATTTCGCAATTCTAGGATCCTTCCATCAGCTGTCCAAATAAAAACAACCCTTTCAGAAAAATGAAATAACTTTGGGAATAGTAGAGGTCATACCGGCTTCTGCAGTGCGAACTGTAGCATTGGCGCTCCAGTCACTCCAGTAGCTTTCATGATGTTCTTTAATGCATCGCATCTGTACCACGTATTCAGTGTAAGGCTTCAGCGACTGCAGTCTGAACGACTCCGCGTGCGCTCGGGTGAAATTCTCAGGCACCTGAAAGAGGGATTCAATTCATGAATAAAACCATTTTTTTGATGTGAGGACTACATGGAATGCAAGATTCAAGCTTGTACTGCACACTGAACCATAATGAAATGCTTTGGTAGGTAAAACAAATGTTTGATCGGTCAAAACAAAAGATCAAAAAATATTCACTAACAATCACTATTCACATAAAAATAATTATCATTGGTCTTGACCATTTTAAAATCTGAATTGCTTCTGGCTTTCTCTTACCTCGGTCCAAACATCGGAGTCTACTTGGCAGTATCTGATGACATACGAGAGTATCATAGTTGCCTTCTCAATGGGACGTTTCCAAGTAACCATGAGAGATGTGGAGAAGCTAACTTCAGCAAGAGGTTGGACATCCAATGGTGGATCGGGTTTCACTACAAAACAAATGCAAAAACAAATAAAAGCACAAAAAAATTCAGAAGTGAAGAAGATAGCAGAACTTACGCATCCATATAGAGTGTAAAATGCACTCTTTCCTAATACAAAAGCCCATATCTTACCAAACTTCGAAGCATCACAAAGAAGCTCGTCTGACCGTACTGACCCCAGCCTGTTACTCACTTCAACCCACACATTCACACTCATGTAAACCGGAAAAGTGCTCAGGTCGACGGTGCAACTTCTTGCAAGACGCTGTTTACAGCTGCTGGAATAGTTTGAATCATCTCTATAAAAAGAAAAAGAAGAGGAAGTAAGTGATACTTATTATCACGTGACACGTAAGTGACGTGTTATTAGGTACAACGGCTACTCTTACAGTAACAATTTAGCATAAAGGGTGTAAGTGGTGTCGAGCAGCGGATCCCGAAATCCTGGATCCCAGTAACATTTTAAGAGAGGGGAAATATTATTGCCCTCCTGCACAGCAATGCACGTCAGATTCTCTGGTTTCAACGGAGGGTCTGGAGGTCAGAAACAGAAAAACACTGAATGTAAACAAAATACAGAAATGCATAAAATACATAATGAAGTAAAAGTAAATAATACATTAGCTTTTAAATAATGAGAAAAACATTTCTGGCATTTTCCACAACAGAATGTCTTCTTTTCTCCTACATTTTTATAAACAAATTAATTCTTAAAGGGGCAGTTCACTGAAAACTGAAAATTGTCAATATAAACCAATTGTTCTAAAGCCACACACTAGCTTTCTGTGTGAAATAATGATTATTGCTGAAAACATTCTTGAAATCTCATTTAATTCAAATAGGGTTCATTTTGAAGGTTGTCGGGCCAGGTGTGATCTCAACGATTATGGTCTTTAAAGAAAAATATACTTTATTTGAAATTGAACTTGAGCACTACTGAAATTTCAAATCGAAGGCAGGGAAAGCTTATAATGACTGAAATGTCACAAATGTCTTGGAATACACTGCATACCCAGCCATTTTTTTTCTCTGTGTTCAATGGAAGAAACTATCATGGGTGGAACTATCCTACGGAGGCCCTAAAGGGACAAGGTGAAGGAAAAAAATAAGAGACAGGAGGAAAAATTATGCCATCTTTTTTTCCCTCACCATGTCCCTTTCGGGCCTCCGTAGGATAGTTCCACCAAAAATGAAAATCTATTGACTTTGTTTCTTCCATGGAACACAGAGAAAAAAAATGGCAAGGTATCCAGTCTATTCCAAGACATTTGTGGCATTTCAGTCATTATAAGCTTATCTTATAAGGACTATCCCTACAATACGCACAAAACTAAAACACAACTGGAGTGTGGAAGAATTCCAGCCTTTTAATTAGAAAGTAACACATGATGTGATTGTAGCAAGAAGACACTCACATCCTGCAAGGAGTGAGACTCCATAGAAACACGGTGGTATGAATGACAAGGACTTCCTGGTGGCTTTGCACGTCAACCAGCCGTTCGTGTTTCTGCTGGCCTCAACAGTAACACTGACGGACGTTTCGTTTATTTTATGGTAATGCTGCTTTGCAATGCTGTTGTTATTATCCAGAAACCATTCAATGTCATTTGAGGTGTAATCAGATCCCTCCCGCAGGTGACATGTTGCTGTGAAGTTTTTTCCCACCTCCACAGGAATACTACTGTTGGAGTCTGGGAGAATCTTTACACAGGCTGTATTGGTTCCTGTGTGGACAAAACACTAAACTGAGTATCACTAAAGAACAATTAAGAAACTGTTCATAGGGAGTGAATGACTAGTGACATGGCTTACCTATTGTATAGTGCAAAAACAGCAAGAGCAAGAAGAAATGATGTGAAGTGTCCATTGTCACATCAAAGCTGGTATCTGAAAAAAAAACATGATGTACATTAAAACAAGATATAGATAAAGTGAATACAGATAGTGGTAATTCCTACTCAGAGCGGATGGCTCCATATGCTGCCATGAAACACTTCGAGGTTTTTAGACTAGAACGTTTTTTAATATTGCTCCACTGTCGGAAAAAAACCTGCAAAAATGTACCTTTTTTTATCCAAGAAATGAGTAATTTAGTACACTGAAATAAATCAAGAGCAGTGAGTTATTTTGTTTGGTTTCTTGATTAATTTTCAGGTTAATATTAAGGACATCACTGTCGGTTAAATCACTGCTAATTAAACTTGGAAAATGTTCAACTCAGTTCAGACTGTTTGTCCCGATGTGCAAACATATGCACTATTCTATGCCGTTTTATTGTAGTGTTCACACTGAAAACTACAAAAAGAAAAAGACCAGTGGATGATGCATATAATTAACTGAGGGAAAAACTGCTATAATGTTATAATCTACACAGATGAGTAGGCTATATAGTGCATAAGTACATAGTGTATAAGTGTGTAGTGCATCAGTTGGGAAACGATTTTTGACAACCAGCTACTTTCACTTGAGGCAACCAACTGTCTTACATTTTACCCTTTTTATGACAATTGTTCACTCTGGCTTACAACTTACTTCAAAACCTAACGAAACTTACCAATTCACAAAATTAATGGAATGCATAGCTGATATAAATATTGGATGACTAGTAAGTTGTAAGCCAAACTCTGAAAAAACAGAGATTCTAATTATTGGACAAAAAACTTCCACACGTAATAACCTAGAATACTGTCTAACACTTGATGGCTGCTCTATTAAGTCTTCGTCGTCGGTTTGGAACCTGGGTGTGCTCTTTGATAGCAATCTTTCATGTGAAAGTCAAGTGTCTAGTATCTGTAAAACCGCATTTTTCCATCTTAAAAATATATCTAAATTACGCCATATGCTCTCATTAACAAATGCGGAACAATTAGTTCATGCGTTCATGACATCAAGACTAGATTATTGTAATGCTCTACTGGGTGGTTGCCCTGCACGCTTAATAAATAAACTACAGCTGGTCCAAAACGCAGCCGCTCGAGTTCTTACTAGAACCAGGAAATATGACCATATTAGCCCGGTTCTGTCAACACTGCATTGGCTGCCTATTAAACATCGTATAGATTTTAAAATATTGCTGATTACTTACAAAGCACTAAATGGTTTAGCTCCGCAGTACTTGAGCGAGCTCTTAACGCATTATAGTCCTTCACGTCTATTGCGATCTCAAAATTCGGGCCAGTTGATAATACCTAGAATATCAAAATCGACTGCTGGCGGTAGATCCTTTTCCTATTTAGCACCAAATCTCTGGAACAATCTTCCTACCATTGTCCGGGAAGCAGACACACTCTGTCAGTTCAAAGCTAGACTAAAAACACATCTCTTTAACCTAGCATACACATAATATATTATAGACTTCTATAATTCTATAATTATCCAATTATTAATACCATTGATCAGCCCTACCAAACGTGGATGTTTTTTCCACTAAGAAACAAACATTATGTTATTTGATTGATACTGTGAAGCTGCTTTGATGCAATTTATATTGTGAAAAGCGCTATATAAATACACTTGACTTGACTAAACCCACCATTATCTAAATCTTCATTATTTTCTTCCAGCTTTTTCTGGTCATCCCCTTTACTGTAAACGTCTAATCTCATCTACATTTAAAAGTTTGCCCATTTTCAACCAGCTTTGTATTGTTACAATGTTGGTAGTGTATGTAAAAGGCTTTTATGAAGCTCCAGATCAAATTTGCACATAATTCTATTCATATTGTCAGATCAATAAAGGAGCGGCACCAAAATCAAAAGTGAATGGTATTGAAGTTTTTCACAAACAAACTCTACAACTCTTTTCTATTAATGTAGCATCGTTTCAAAAAGTGTTTTCACTTTTATACTGAATAGACAACCAAGTTTTATTTAAAGTCCCCCTGCAGTCAATAATTTTATCCTTTAAAACTCTAAAAGCGTTTTTTCTTCATGGCTTAAAATATCTTGAATGTAACTCGACACCCTTGCCTCATTTAGTATGCGTGGTTCTATGAATATGCAAATGAGCCCCGCCTCCACTCACTCACTCACTCAGAGATCCACTGGTTGACGATCACACGTTGATCTGATTGGTTACAGGTTTGTGATGTCAGAAACACCAGCGATTTCAAACCGTGTTTTTGAGACTGTCTTTGGTTCACTGCAGTTTTAAGCAGAAAATACTCAGCAATGCTGTCGACTTATGCATTTACACATGGTTTGTCTTAAAGCATATTAAAAACACCACATAGACTTATAAACAACATTAAAACTTGATTTTCACCACAGGGGGACTTTTAAACCTGCCTTGACAGCAGTGAATCACCCTTTAAGATGAGGCATTTTGGCATCATAGACAAGAGTGTTAGTTTGTTTGATTTACAGAAATCAATATGATATGAAAATTTAAAAACAAGGTTAAAAAAAATCAAAATAAACTAAGCACATGCATGAAAGCTAACTGTCAATCAATCTCTCACTGAGCCACGGCTAACTTGAGCTCCTTATTTCCCTCCTGATAGGCATCCTGTTCATTTCCATACCATTATTCAAATCACAGAGTTATAATAATGAAGGAAGTTATAGAAATACTTCCTTAAATTCCAAAACAAGCATTTTCAGTTTTTCCACAATAAAGAAAAGATAAATTCACTATTTTACAAAATGGTAAAGTTACCATATACCAAATATCACAATTTAGAAATTAAAAGCAAGCTTATCATAAAAGAGGTGTATTCAAAACATTGCATGAATAGCATTGTTAACATATTTTTGGATAAATGAATAGATCTGGACAAAACATTTAAGCATTTTGCACGCACACGCACACACACACACACACACACACACACACACACACACACACACACACACACACACACACACACACACACACACACACACAGGGATTTTGTGTTTTATGAGGACTCTTCTTAGAAATAATGATTTCACAAACGTTACATTCTATACCCTAAACCAATAGAGAACATTCTGCAATTTTACATTTACAAAAAAAACATAATTTAGTATGATTTATAAGCTCATGGGGACCTAAATGTTGTTCTTCAGCACAGTCTTACATATGACAACCATATTTAATAACAAGTACAACTCCTTTATGGAGGACCAAACCTCCAGAAATTAAAAATAAGTAAATATATAGAAAAAATATTAAATGTAATAATAGGACATATATAGTAACATCAATAAAGTAATAAATGACTTGATTAAACAAACATAAATAATTTTTAATAAAATGTAATCTTTGAATTTATTTTGTATTACCTTTTTCCTATTTGAATATATGGAATATATTATCATATATTATTGTCTGTATTTATTTTTAAATGTATTTTTATGTTTTATTAACTTTTATATGCTTATTCTTTCATTCATTAATTTATGTGTGCATTTATTTACAGCAAGTAATTTGTTGTTCGTTATGTATATGTATTTGTTGTGATTTGGCTGCTACCTTGGCCAGGTTTCTCTTGTAAAAGAGATTCTGAAACTCAACGGGACCTCCTGGTTAAATAAAGCTATAAATAAATAAATTTGTTTATATTTAATGATTCCTACATGGAAAGTTACCATATACCAAATAAATAAATTTGTTTATATTTAATGATTCCTACATGTATTTATTTATTTATTTATTTAGGCTACTTTTCCATGTGCAACATGTAAATGAGGGAGGCGGTCCCTAAAATACTTTTATTTTATTTTGAACTTGTTTCACCCACAAACCAGAGAAAACACCAACACATCAACTACACAAACTGAACATCCAAAGATGTTGAACTAAATAAATCAATAATTAAAATAACAATATATGAAACAAACCAAAAGGACAGCAAGACAATTTCAGAATAATTCCAAAAGCTTGGATTAATTTGTATTAAAAAAATATTATATTTGTTTTATCAAGTAATTTATTCCTTTGTTTATTTTCCTTTTATTACATTTGAGACAATAATTTAATACAAAATGATCTACATCAAACCCCTTTTCTGTTTTTTCTTAAATTTGGATCATCCTCCAGCAGTTTCAGCCTGGGACTATTCACCGTTTGTCTCTGTGTGTTGGACAGGCGAAAACACACCAGCATTTTTTAAACGCTTGTTTCAAAACTGTTGTCACAGAATGTAGTTTTGAGAGTTTTTCAAAAGAGAATATAGTTGTTTAATCTTCAAACAAGCAGTTTATTAATAAAAAATAGGCCTAGCGCCTATTTGAACTTTTGACTGATTTTGATCCTCAGTTTGTGATTTGTACAACCAATCATGTGAAACATGCAATTGCTGTGAGTTAACACTTAGCTGATGATGAAGAGGCCATTGCGAACCATATGAAGGGTTGTACTTTATTTGACAATACTGGGTAATATAAGGTCACTGCATGGGTTAAGGTTAGGTTCAGGTCAGGGTTAGTACAGTTATTACACAAATATTGCAATTACTATAATAAGTACATAGCATGTACATGGGGAACAGGACTGTAAAATAAAGTGCTTCTATATGAAGAATTTAAAGGGATAGTTTACCCAATTTATTCCAATTATATTACATCACACTTATTTCAGAGGCAAGGAAACCAGCATTATGTCTGTATAAGCTCCAGAAAATAATTCATAAAGTAAGAAGCTATATTTTGTTTAATGAACTAGAATTACCAACACAATAGGTTTATTACGTAAATATCACAGTAACACGATCCCAGTCAACTAACGTTACAAGGACGTTGAAAATAAAACTGAACATACTAAACTACATTATAGGTTCAATAATTTTGAGACATTGTAATGGTTTCCTACCTTTAGAGGTGTTCACATTATATGATTAACTGGGAATTTAATACTTGGAAGTCATCGCGAGGACCAAGTCAACATGTCTGTTCTGCTAGTCCCTTGTCAGTTGTTTCCGGTTTCATTTGAACAGAGGATTACTTCATCCGGAAAGACCTGCAAGCGCGCTCACGTTCAATGGATACGTTACTATGTTCTATAGATCGAAGCATTCTGAGCATCCGCAGAACCAAGACTTCCTTGGTACCGAAACTCTTCTCGTGATTGGTCGGCAGAGCGGTCGGTCATTTAAATAAGCCTCGTGATTCATAATCTATTAGATTTCCAGTTAGTCCTCGCCCACTGCCCGAAAACACTGAAAAATGATCTTTCTTCCAGAGCGTATTTAAATAAATACAAATAAATAAATACAACAAAAAAAAACATGAAAATGCTTGACAGACAAATTAATGCTATTTTGGGTTCGAAACGTTTTCGAATGATTAACTTCAATTTACCAACTTTATTGATGCTATAGGCCTAGCTGTCACAGTATTTTGCAATCCAGGGACATTTAATGGTATGAAGGTACTTTTGTTGACAAAATCCTTTTGTTTAGGATATGTTATGACAAGCTTAAACGAAAACATCACTTTCCCAAATTGCCCTCAGCGCCAGTATGCAGTGCATGGCACATGAATAATGACCGTTGTTTAAGAGAACCATGATTTGACAGTGAAATTTGAAGATCTATCCTGTGACCGTTGGGTTTTGGCTCATCTATATGCACTAAATCAGGGAAAACAAGTAATTAATTATAGACGTATACATACATAGCCTATACATACACATTTATAAACGAGTAATAATATTGTTTTGTGTTTGTGAGACAGAATTAAAATTGTCTGCTTTTATAAATAAGTTAATCACCAAATTAAACCACTGGGCTATTGCTTCTTATTTCCATTTTGCAATTCCATCTTACTCCTGGATATTAAAATAATAATTAATATCATTATTAAGATAATAAAGATATGCTGATATGATTATTAAGATATTCTGCTAAACTCCTCTTTTACATTTTATATTTATCCTAAGCAGCAATTATCAGTACATTGGGTAGCTACAACACATTTATTAGTTCATACATCTCCTGAAAATCAAACCCACTGACTCGGTGTCGCTCACGACACGCATTACTATTGGACAGGTGCCAGTACCAAAAATCATTGAATGTTGGACAACTCAGGGTAACAGGACTGGCTTCGAGTAGATAAAACTGAACAAATCTAAGCCGGTTTAAGCAGTACCACTACACTTAATACACACTTTCTTATGGAAGTGTAGCAGGTGTGGTTGAGATGGGAAATGTAGCTTGAAGCCCCGCCCACGGGCACTGATTATTTGGACCGGGTGGCACAAGTGAGGCGTCCCTTTAAACGTGTCGTGAGACATGGACAGGAGAACATTAAGGCAAGGCAATTTTATTTATTTAGCACGTTTCAGCAGAGGTGCAATCCAAGGTGCTTTACAAAAAACATAAAATTTAAAAGCAACATTTAAAAACAGATTAAATTCAAGAATAAAAGTTACGATACAGTACAATGAATGAATGAATAAAAAAATAAGCAACATTAAAAAGATAGGTCTTCAGCCTTGATATAAAAGAACTTAGAGTTGTTGCGAACTTACAGTTATCAGGGAGTTTGCTCTAGATATGTGGAGCATGAAAACTGAACGCTGCTCCCCCCTTTTTGGTTCTGATTCTGGGGACAGTGAGCACACCTGTCCCAGTCTCAGATGATCAAAGAAGTCTGGGTGTTTCATAGCTTACAAGCAGATCCTAAAAGTAACTAGGTCCTAAGCCATTTAATGATTCGTAAAGCAACAGAAGTACTTTAAAATCAATCCTTTGTGACACAGGAAGCCAGTGTAAAGATCCCAAAACCGGAGTAATGTGATCAATCCTCCTGGTCCCTGTGAGGACCCGAGCAGCGGCATTTTGAGTCAGCTGCAACTGTCTGATAGATTTTTTCGGGAGGCCTGTAAAAACAGTTATAATAGTCCAGTCTACTAAAAATAAAGGCATGGCAGAGTTTTTCCAAATCCTGTTGGCACAGTCCTTTAACCCTTGATATATTTTTAAGGTGATAGTAAGCAGATTATGTTACAGCCTTAACATGATTGTTAAAATTCAGGTCTGGGTCCATAATTGCACCAAGATTTCTGGCTTTGTCCGTTGTTTTTAGCATTGTTGTTGTTTGGAGATAAGTGCAGACTTTTAGGCGTTCGTCTTTTGCTCCAAAAACAACCACCTAAGTTTTTTTCCTCATTTAATTTTAGAAAATTAATTTGTTCAGTGCACCTAGCCAGATATTGTATTGGCCTATAGTCACCGGGTGACAAGGTTATGTAGACTTGCGTATCGTCCGCAGAACTGTGATAGCTAATGTTGTTGTCTTCCATCATTTCAGCTAGAGGAAGCAGATAAATATTGAAAAGTAGAGGTCCCAGGATGGAGCCTTGGGGAACTCCACACATCATACTTGTATGCTCAGATACAAAACTACCTATAGACACATAGTAGTTTCTATTCTTTAAGTAGGATTCAAACCACTTTAGTACTGAGCCGGAATTAAAGGCTCCAGTTTTCCAATCGGTTTAATAATATGTCGTGATCGACCGTGTCAAAAGCAGCACTGAGATCTAGCAATACTAAAACTGTAGTTTTGCCACTATCTGTGTTTAGGTGGATGACATTAAAGACCTCAACAAGAGGCGTCTCAGTGCTGTGATATGGTCAAAAACCCGACTGAAAGGCATCAAAAATATTGTTTACGGACAAAAAAAAGGTTTAATTGTTGAAAAAAAACACTTTTTCAATTATTTTACTTAAAAATGGAAGGTTTGATATCGGCCTATATTTGTCCATTAGTGGCATATCTAGATTGTTCTTTTTTAAGAGTGGCTTAATTACTGCAGTTTTTAGGGCCTGTGGAAAGATACCTGCTTGAAGAGACATGTTTACAATCTGCAAAAGGTCAGAGACCAAACAGTTTGAAATATTTTTTTAAAAGTCTGTCGGCAGGATATCAAGGCAACAGGAGGAGGTTTTCAGAAGTTGTATAATTTCTTCCAAGTTATTTTTGTTAACTATTTGAAATTCTGTCATATGAGAATTGATTTCGCCAGAGTAGTTTGATAGTACATACTCTGCATTTGATAAGGAGGCACTAACTGATTTTCTAATTTTCTGAATTTTTTCCACCAAAGAATGTGGCAAAGTCATTGCAGGCCTTGGTGGATAATAGTTCAGATGCTACTGCTATTGGGGGGTTTGTTAATCTATCGACAGTAGCGAACAAAGCATGTGCATTGTTATTGTTTTTAGCAGTAACATCAGAGAAGAAGGACCGCCTTGCATTAAGTTCCAAGTTATAACTGCAAAGTCTCTCTTTAAAGGCACCAAAGTGGACTTGGAGGTTTGTTTTCCGCCACTTGCGTTCAGGTATTCGACATTCTCGTTTTCCGGATCTTACAAGTGGGTCATTTCTCCAGCGAGATCTTTTTTTTACTAGAGACAACTTTGACCCTAATGGGGGCAATTGCATCACTAACACTTGAAACTTTGCAATTGAACTTAATCACAAGTTCGGTGATTGAAGTTCCAGAAACGGCGGGAGTGAGGGAAAAAAGGTGAGTGAATGATTCACTTGTACTTTCAGTGATATATCGTTTTCTTACTATCTTTGTTTGAATACGGTTACACAGAAATAACATCGTTGAAGAAAACACAGAAATGATCATAGAGAGCAACATCTGTCACTACAACCTTGGCAATGTTCAGACCTTTAGATATAATCAAATCAAGGGTGTGACCTTTAATGTGAGTGGACTCTGCCACATGCTGAGTTAGCCCATAATTCTCAAAAACACAGCCCAGTTCCTTGGTCTCTCTGTCCTGAAGGTTGTCATCATGAATGTTGAAATCGACAGTGATAATCACACAGTCAAAATCAATACAAATCATAGACAGCAATTCAGAGAGGTTATCAAAGAAAACTGGACAGTATCTAGGTGGCCTGTAGATATTTAGAAATATGGCTTAAGGGGAGGACTTTAGCAGAAGCGCTACATATTCAAAAGAAGCAAAACTTCCATATGATAATTGTGTACATTGAAATGAGTCTTTATGTAAAATGGCGACTCCACCTCCTCTTTTATTTACTCTGTTTTCACTCACAAAACTGAAGTTGGGGGGAGCTGATTCAATGAGAACAGCCGCATTATTATTGTGATCCAACCATGTTTCAGTTAAAAGCATAAAATCAAGTTTGTGTCTAATAATAAGATCATTAATTAAAAATGATTTTCCTGCTAAAGACCTACATTTAGTAGGACTACTGTTAGTGTGTTAGAGGAATTATCTGCATCATTTATTAGAACAGACTGTGGTTGGCGGGGAATGGGTGCTAAGTTGACTGTGTTTGAATGTCTCTTATTATTGTTTTGCGGATTTATCTCTTTCTGTAATCTATTATTGATTCTGACTGGGATTATATAGGAGTTGAATGGGCTGATAAAGTTATTTTTGGATGTAGGGGGGCTTGATAGGGATTGCATAGCAATACTATGCTATGCGAATGCTACAACAACTATTAGTCTGTGTGTTAGTGCACAGCTATTAGTCTGTGTGTTAGTGCACAGCTATTAGTCTATGTGTTAGTGCACAGCTATTAGTCTGTGTGTTAGTGCACAGCTATTAGTCTGTGTGTTAGTGCACAGCTATTAGTCTGTGTGTTAGTGCACAACTATTAGTCTGTGTGTTAGTGGACAGCTATTGGTCTGTGTGTTAGTGCACAACTATTAGTCTGTGTGTTAGTGGACAGCTATTAGTCTGTGTGTTAGTGGACAGCTATTAGTCTGTGTGTTAGTGCACAACTATTAGTCTGTGTGTTAGTGCACAACTATTAGTCTGTGTGTTAGTGCACAGCTATTAGTCTGTGTGTTAGTGCACAGCTATTGGTCTGTGTGTTAGTGCACAACTATTAGTCTGTGTTAGTGCAGAGCTATTAGTCTGTGTGTTAGTGCACAGCTATTAGTCTGTGTGTTAGTGCACAGCTATTAGTCTGTGTTAGTGCACAGCTATTAGTCTGTGTGTTAGTGCACAGCTATTAGTCTGTGTTAGTGCACAGCTATTAGTCTGTGTTAGTGCACAGCTATTAGTCTGTGTGTTAGTGCACAACTATTAGTCTGTGTGTTAGTGCAGAGCTATTAGTCTGTGTGTTAGTGCACAGCTATTAGTCTGTGTGTTAGTGCACAGCTATTAGTCTGTGTGTTAGTGGACAGCTATTAGTCTGTGTGTTAGTGCACAACTATTAGTCTGTGTGTTAGTGCACAGCTATTAGTCTGTGTGTTAGTGCACAGCTATTGGTCTGTGTGTTAGTGCACAACTATTAGTCTGTGTTAGTGCACAGCTATTAGTCTGTGTGTTAGTGCACAGCTATTAGTCTGTGTGTTAGTGCACAGCTATTAGTCTGTGTTAGTGCACAGCTATTAGTCTGTGTGTTAGTGCACAGCTATTAGTCTGTGTGTTAGTGCACAGCTATTAGTCTGTGTTAGTGCACAGCTATTAGTCTGTGTGTTAGTGCACAGCTATTAGTCTGTGTTAGTGCACAGCTATTAGTCTGTGTTAGTGCACAGCTATTAGTCTGTGTGTTAGTGCACAGCTATTAGTCTGTGTGTTAGTGCACAGCTATTAGTCTGTGTTAGTGCACAGCTATTAGTCTGTGTGTTAGTGCACAACTATTAGTCTGTGTGTTAGTGCACAGCTATTAGTCTGTGTGTTAGTGCACAGCTATTAGTCTGTGTGTTAGTGCACAGCTATTAGTCTGTGTTAGTGCACAGCTATTAGTCTGTGTTAGTGCACAGCTATTAGTCTGTGTGTTAGTACACAACTATTAGTCTGTGTGTTAGTGCACAGCTATTAGTCTGTGTTAGTGCACAGCTATTAGTCTGTGTGTTAGTGCACAACTATTAGTCTGTGTGTTAGTGCACAGCTATTAGTCTGTGTTAGTGCACAGCTATTAGTCTGTGTGTTAGTGCACAACTATTAGTCTGTGTTAGTGCACAGCTATTAGTCTGTGTGTTAGTGCACAGCTATTAGTCTGTGTTAGTGCACAACTATTAGTCTGTGTGTTAGTGCACAGCTATTAGTCTGTGTGTTAGTGCACAGCTATTAGTCTGTGTGTTAGTGCACAACTATTAGTCTGTGTGTTAGTGCACAGCTATTAGTCTGTGTTAGTGCACAGCTATTAGTCTGTGTGTTAGTGCACAGCTATTAGTCTGTGTTAGTGCACAGCTATTAGTCTGTGTGTTAGTGCACAGCTATTAGTCTGTGTTAGTGCACAACTATTAGTCTGTGTGTTAGTGCACAGCTATTAGTCTGTGTGTTAGTGCACAGCTATTAGTCTGTGTGTTAATGCACAACTATTAGTCTGTGTGTTAGTGCACAGCTATTAGTCTGTGTTAGTGCACAGCTATTAGTCTGTGTGTTAGTGCACAACTATTAGTCTGTGTGTTAGTGCACAGCTATTAGTCTGTGTGTTAGTGCACAGCTATTAGTCTGTGTGTTAGTGCACAACTATTAGTCTGTGTGTTAGTGCACAGCTATTAGTCTGTGTGTTAGTGCACAACTATTAGTCTGTGTGTTAGTGCACAGCTATTAGTCTGTGTTAGTGCACAGCTATTAGTCTGTGTGTTAGTGCTGCTGTGCGTTAGTGCACAGCTATTAGTCTGTGTGTTAGTGCACAGCTATTAGTCTGTGTTAGTGCACAGCTATTAGTCTGTGTGTTAGTGCACAACTATTAGTCTGTGTGTTAGTGCACAGCTATTAGTCTCTGTGTTAGTGCACAGCTATTAGTCTGTGTGTTAGTGCACAGCTATTAGTCTGTGTTAGTGCACAGCTATTAGTCTGTGTGTTAGTGCTGCTGTGCGTTAGTGCACAGCTATTAGTCTGTGTGTTAGTGCACAGCTATTAGTCTGTGTTAGTGCACAGCTATTAGTCTGTGTGTTAGTGCACAGCTATTAGTCTGTGTGTTAGTGCACAGCTATTAGTCTGTGTTAGTGCACAGCTATTAGTCTGTGTGTTAGTGCACAACTATTAGTCTGTGTGTTAGTGCACAACTATTAGTCTGTGTGTTAGTGTTGTGTTTTACTGTTTAAAAATACAACCTATAATATTCTACAGGAAATTTTCGGTCCATTTTATTTCGCTTAAATTACGATTGGAAAAATTCAATGTTTCAAATTCGACAGAAAATTCTACATTGATATCCGGGAACTGCAGGAATAGCAGTAGATTACGATTAATAATCTCCACAGCTGTTAGCCTCCTCACCAGCAGGGGGTGCAAGCAGCTGTTGACAAAGACCAGAGCAACGGGTTGAGAGAGTCATTCATTCATTTAAACAGATTTACAGAAATGGAGCAAGCGGTAAGTATTTGTGATGAGATAGTATATATTTTCTGATAAAAGACACAAAAGCTGTGTTGTTATGCTGGTTGAAAGTCTCATCACATCCTGATAGCAATCACTAAGTTAAGTGGTTTAAGTGTATTAATATGTGTATATATATATATATATATATATATATATATATATATATATATATCCATATATCATCTTTGGAATGCGTAGGACCATAAAAAAGTTTGTCCAATCATTGCATTTGGTCCGCATTCAATGATACGATGTCTTGCCCGTCAGCATATACATTTCCATACCTCCGCGCACCTGCTTTTCGCGTGGCGGTGTGTGCAGCATTTATTGTAACTCTGTGCGCGGATCCGCTTCCGAAGATGCACAACTTTGAGCAGTTTCTGGCCGAGCAGGGACATCTGTGCAGGAACATCTGTGCAGGGACATCTGTGCAGGGACATCTGTGCAGGAACATCTGTGCAGGGACATCTGTGCAGGGACATCTGTGCAGGAACATCTGTGCAGGGACATCTGTGCAGGAACATCTGTGCAGGAACATCTGTGCAGGAACATCTGTGCAGGGACATCTGTGCAGGAACATCTGTGCAGGGACATCTGTGCAGGGACATCTGTGCAGGGACATCTGTGCAGGGACATCTGTGCAGGGACATCTGTGCAGGGACATCTGTGCAGGGACATCTGTGCAGGAACATCTGTGCAGGAACATCTGTGCAGGAACATCTGTGCAGGGACATCTGTGCAGGAACATCTGTGCAGGGACATCTGTGCAGGGACATCTGTGCAGGAACATCTGTGCAGGGACATCTGTGCAGGGACATCTGTGCAGGAACATCTGTGCAGGGACATCTGTGCAGGGACCCAGTTTGCGCTTGTTTAAATTAATTGCTCGGAGCGGTTCATGACTCAATTTTGTGACTCAACACTCAACGCTGAAGTGATCCTGCAGCAGTCAGATGATACAGGTCAGCACTCTGTAAGTTGTTTATGTTCATTATTATTGATGTTATGTGCTTTGAGGCATGAGGGAGTTTAACGCCGTCTCTCGTGACTCTCTGCAGACTGTGTGTGTGTGTGTGTGTGTGTGTGTGTGTGTGTTCATGTGTGTGGAGGAGAAGTGGCTCTGGAGACGCTCTGATGCTTACAAAGCTAGATTGCTATTGCTAGCCTCTCAGGAAATTGCCTACCCTACCTTTAACACTTTGCTGATGATGAAGAGATCATTGTGAACAATATGAAGAATTTAAACACATTTACACAGCCAGAGAAAACACTGCTGCTTAAAGCTAGGACTGCTGAAGAGAGCTAAATATATAGGCTGTATCAGTTTGTAAATAATTTTATGTAGGTCCACACCAAATACATATAGGCTTATTAATTTATGATTTCATTTAAAAGTTTCATATGAATTCAAACGCTTAAAATTACTAAATTCAATTACAAATATTATGTTGAACTAACTCCAAGACATAGCATCATATAAAGGCAAGTACACAAATATGTGTTTTGTTACGTCCTGGGGACGTATTATATAAAGTATTTTTAATATGTATTTTACTTTGTTAAATTGTTGTGTTTGTTATGCTCCGTCAGGCTCTCCCTCACTCTGGTTGCCTTGCAGCTAATTAGCCCCACCTGAGGCTCGTAAGGAGCGTTGCAGAGCTGCACTATAGGAGAGCGGAGTGAACGCTGCTTGAGGAGGTTCACTTCTCCCCTGCACCAGACTTGTGTGTTGCTGCAACTCAGTGTGAAACTGGTGTGTTGTTCCTGTTGAGCTTGTTTTTGGTGTGCTTTGTGTGATAAAGCAATCTCTTTTTTTCTGCTTTATAACTTTGTTTGGTAACTAAAAGGTATTGTATATCAAATTTTTGTTTGTTTGTTTTGGAAAGCAGTAGGGAGATTGAGTCACCTTTTTCTTTTTATAGGCTATATGAATCCTTGTTTTTGGTTAGTCAGGGAGTGGAGGGAAGCATATGTTGTTTATTTATTTTCTTTTACCTGTGTAGGTCATTTAGTTTTCCTTCCAATAGTAAACTTCCTCTTTTGTTTGTTGTTTTCTTCTCCTGAAGATTGAAAGCTTCCATTTTCTTTGTTTAAATGCAATAAATCATTTTACTTTTGCATCAAGTGTTGGCTCACATTTCCGGGGCAGAGGATTGAAGGGAAACTTCCACGCTTGCGTTTACGTTTTTTTTATTTTTTATTTAAGATTGTTACCTCTCCCAACCCTAGACTGGGAGTAGATCGTAACAGCTTAGCTCAAACTAGCTCGCTGGCGCCACCAAGCTGAAGTCATGTGTTTGATTCTCAGAAAATGCATAAACTGATCAAATGTGAACCTGAATATTGTCACAAACGGTCTGTTTTTGTTTCATCATCATGAGCTTCTATTTGTTTTTATCAGTCACCTGTTTTCCGCTCCTCATTTGTAACTAGGGTTTCTGATTAACGAGTCACCAACTGTTCATCATTAAGTTCAATCACCCTGTGTATTTACTGTAAGTTCCTCCTTTTCATTCAGTTGTTGTCTGGTATTATTTGTATAGACTCTCAGTTATGTCGCATGCTTGCATTTGGATTACCTGATTTTGTTTTATTAAAGAACTTTTGTTTGTAGAAACCTGTTTCATCATCTTCATCTGACCTACCGGTAACCGTGACAAATATAAGTCGCTTGGCAGTGAAATGTAAAATATCAGTCAAAGGGGTTCCAAATAAACACTAATCAACAATACATATAATTGTGTGGGTTAAAATGCAGATTTAAAAAAAAAACGAGACTCCATCTGAAAAATAAATCTATATCTTTTGAACAATTATTAAGAGATTCTGATTACATCTTGTTTTATTTAGAACTTTTTGGTTAGTGGTGTAGGCTCAGTAAAGTTAGGGTTATTGGTGGGATGGGGTTCAAACCAGAGCACGTCCCCTAAAACCCAAGGAGAGTGCAGAATAATCTAGAACTGACCTGGTAAACCAACTAAAGGAGCTTAATGCATTAACTGTTATAAATTAGATTAATTAAACCATTTCTATTTTTGTGCGGGTCATCTTTTGATTCAGCCAAGCGAGTGAGTTTGGGGGCGGGACTATCTGAAAATACAGTGAAGAAATTACCTTAAAGTTATTGTATGCCAAAGAGTGCTGTATACCCTCTTACGACATTTCATCTAATATTTCAAGGGCTAAATTTGAAAAGTATAAAATTAAGACCCTAGTATCATAGTGATTATACATTGCCCGGCCTGTTTTGATTTAAATTAGGCAAATGCTTAAGAGTCTGTGACTGGATCATTATTGCAGTGATTATTAGCATGTTATATGTTTGGCAATAGTTCTTCTAACCCGAATTGATGCAGTGTGTAGCTTTTCATTTCTTAAACAACCATGTAGGAAACACATCATGGCCATATTCCAGTATGACAATGATTCATCTGATTCATCAGGCTCAGATTGTGAAGGAGTTGATAGTTGTGAGGAGCATGAAGACTCATTTTCACATATGAATCTGCTCCTCTGAGTCCAGATCTTAAATTGATAGCTGGAGGAGACTTTACAGAGTGCTGGACTCTTGCACTGTCAATACAAGGTCTTTACCAAACATTGATGCATCTCTTGATGGAAATAAATATTGTGATGTTTTTCCATCAAAAGATGTATTGATGTTTAGTTTGAACAAAAAACAAATGATGGTCAAATAGATGGTTACCCATCAATTAGGGTATTAGTAAACATATAAAATGCTAGAAACATAATAATCACTGCAATAATAATCCAATCATAGACTCTTAAGCATTTGCCTATTTAAATCCAAACAGCAACTTTTATCTTTTGGCTGGGCAGTGTATTATTTATTAAGTTATTGCTATTCGATACTTCAACAATTTCCTTTATTAATAAGAACAGTAAACGGTAAGCTTAAAGTATGTTTAAATGTTACAGTTAAAAGTTCAACCATATGCATACCATAGAAAAAGATCATAGTTGTAAAATTGTATGAAAAAATAGCCTGTCGTCAAGTAATTTTATCAAACAGTGATTCTTCAGTGTCCTCATGATTGAAATTAATCCAGATGACCCATGAAAAGCTGAACAGTATTACAGTCGCTCATTTCAGGCAGATTTCCATCAGTTTCTGCTGTCGGAGTGATTCTGTGGCCTCTGTGTCGCGAGAGGAGATGGGCTGCGTTTCCTCTGCGGAGGAATGGCTGGAAGAACTTGAATGTTGCGTAAAGGTTCTCCTGTCAGTGGAGTCGGGAAGGAGCCAAGCGACTGGCTTTGGGGAATGAAGGATCGATGCAGTTTGGATGCAAACGGGGGTGGAAGTACAGTCAGACCCGCTCCTAGAGAGGATTTGGACTTCTTCACTCCCTGGGAGACCTGGTCAGGTGGTAAAGAAACTGTGGACGACATGAAAGCTGGGTTTGTTAAACCGAAGATGCAACAATGCTCATGTTCAGCAAAATACCAGGAGTGTATCATGTTTGATTGGTTCCAATATACAGTTGTAATTGGAATTATTCAACCCCCATTGCAAATCAGGTTTATTGGCAAAATGTACAGACTTTCAACTGTTTGCAATGAACAAACCAAACAAAAGTAATTGAAATAGCTCCACTCAACAAATGTTTCAAGTGGATTCCCCGAATTCAACTGAAAATGCAACCTTTAATGACTTCTGCAGTCTCAGAATGATTCACTCCTGAATAGAATCCCTCACAACAGCACACATTGCATGTTAGAAATATGAAATATGAAGTCAAAAGAATGGTCCAAAAAGTTAACAGAAGATATCATTGCCCTTCACAAACAAGGAACAGGATACAAAAAGATAGCGAAGGCACTAAATGTTCCTAGAGACACAGTTGGAAGCAGAGTTTGCAAGTACAAAGTTAAAGGAACAGTGTTTACACTAACTGGACAAGGCAGAAAAAGGAAGTTATCAACGACTGCAACCAGATTCCTGAGAAGGCAGGTTCAGAAAAACCCTTGAGTGAATGCAAAAGACCTTCAGCAAGATTGGTGGCTTTCAGCTTGCACAGTAAGGTTTAGTATAAACCCATGCGGTTGCAGAACTCCAAGACGTACACCACTACTCACCCAAAAGCACAAGAGAAGTGCTCAAAATCATATAAATAAGCCACAGAAGTTTTGGGAGTCTATTCTTATGAAACAAAACTGGAACTTTTCAGCCCTATGGATCAGCGGTGTGCGTGGCGGGAAGAAGAATGAAGCTCATTCTGAAAATAACTCTGCCTACAGTTAAGCATGTTGTGGCCAGGTGATGCTCTGCGGCTGCTTTGCATCCTCTGGCACTGGAAACCTGCAGCGTGTGGAAGGCAAGGTGGATTCATTGAAGTATAATGCCGTCAATGAGGAAGCTTAAGCTTGGGTGTCATTGGACTTTCCAACAGGACAATGATCCCAAGCATACCTCACATTCCTCCAAGGCTTGGTTGCAGAAGAAGTCCTGGAAGATCCTACAGTGGCATCACAGTCACCTGAATTATACCCAATGGAAAATCTCTGGTGGGATTTGAAGAAGCCGTTTGCAGCACGCAAACCCATGAATATTACTGAACTGGAGGCCATTGCTCTTGAGGAATGGGCTAAGATTCCTCAGAAACGCTGCCAGAAGCTAGTGTCTGGTTATACATCTCGTTTGCAGAAGGTCATAACAATAAAAGATGTAAGTACTAAAGATGCTTGCCTTGGTTGAATCATTTTGAGACTGCATAAGTCATTAAATGGTGCATTTTCAGTTGAAATTGGGGAAACCACTTGAAACACTTTGTGTTGAGCTATTTCAATTACTTTTGTTTGATTTGTAAATTGCAAACATCTGAAAGTCTGTACATCTTCCCATTAACACTGATTTGAATGGTGATTGAATAATTTCGATTACAACGGTCTGTTTTTGCTGGGAAGATCGGGAAGTGTCTAACACATGTTGTTTAAACTTCATCAAATTTGGACCATTGTAATAACTAAACATATAGACAGCAAAAAAGCAAATACCTAAATATAATCAACATAGGCAAATTAGTCTCTCTCTTAATTGTTGCAAATGTAGCCCTATATACTGTTGCATTCACTGCAATCTTTCTGTGTTTAAATGAAGTACTTTAGTAAAAAACAGGTAAGTGTTATGATGATATTTTTATATTTTTATTTCAAAAATTTAGATGAAAAACTTGTGCAGATGTTAACCAGATGTTTTACTTTCAAACCAAATTTAACTTTTTCACTTCAAAATTGTTTGTCACAAATCGTTTACATTTTTACACAGACTTTTTGTGTGCAATTATGTGTCTATCTACTGTAGATTTCTGAACAAACCAATAATCTAATAATTCTGTTTTTCTTTAGCTTCATGAACAGGGTATTGCATGAAAATATGACATTAGGACACAAGGATTGGACTTACATCTGTGAGTGCAGTGGTCACGGATGGGAGCAAGACTGTTTCGTGTGAGAGCAGTTTCTCTAACCCTCAGAGGGAAAAGACGATTTTGAGCTGTTTAGAGGAGAAAACACACACAAAAAAACTGCAGGAATTCTGCAAGTGTACATTTCATACGATAAACTATGCACTTGTAATGCATGTCAAAACTTAAAACTGTAAAAATGTTAAAAACATAAAAGGCCACTTAAAGAGAGTTCACTTATGCTTAACACTTTTAAAAGTGCACTTTGAAATAGTTAAAAATAAAAATAATTTTTCGTGCTTTAAAGCATTTTTATGCGTTTACTAACATACTTAAGCACATGTAAAGTACCGTACTTGATTATAATTTGTAGTGTGTTGTTCGGTATTACACAGTTGATATATTTAAAAATGTACTAAATTTGCAACTTCATCATTACAAATATGTACAGTAATTACAAATATATTTAAACACATATATTTTACATTACAATAAATCCTTATCAGTGCAGTCCTTCAGCAGTAAAGACAATAGAAGTAATTATAAATTTACAGTCACACTTATGTAGGTGAAGTTAATATACTTTATTACGTAATAAGTACTCTTTAAAAAGTATGAGTAAGGGGCAAGGCAAGCCCAAATTAGGGAAAGTCTGTCAAATGTCAAAAAACTAGGAAAAATGTGCAGCTTTTAAAACGTAAATGATTTTTAAATAAATAAACTAAACGAGTCAAAAATGTTCACCTAATTGAATAATCTAACATCTAAATCTTACCTTGACCATTTCTTTGTATGTATGGTGAGTGATTTGAGCACAGCACATCTAAAGGACAAGAAGTTCCCTGCAGCAGCTTATCAAGCAGTCGTTCAGATGGAGTTGAGATCCAGGCTTTGTGAGTCAGTATCTGACTGGATTCAGTCTTCCATGCAAGTCCCACAGCTTTTTCCTCTTTATTTTTACCATCGAACAGGTCATGCTCGCTCTTGCTCTTCTGCGACCTGTGCGCTAAGTGTCCTACCACGTGACCTTCGCCGGTCCTGTGGGCCAAAGCCTGAGAGTCTGCCAGCAAAGACTTACCGAGAGTGATTGGAGGAAGACTCTGTGTGCGTATGGGTGGGAGACTAAGGAAGTCTTTGCTGGATGTGTCCTCAATGAGGTGGGCTTTCTCAGACTCATTGTTTCGCTTTCTGACAGTAGAGCTGTTTTCACTCTCATCTCTGGCTAACGGTTCAACAACACAATCGAACATTGTAATGATGTCGTCCACCTCAGACGTCTCTTCTTTGAGCTGGCATTCTTGACTCAAGTCTATTTGCTGAGAAGGATGCAGTTCTTTCTTCTTCTTGCAGAAGATGTGATTTAGCATGCGAAATTTCCCCTCCTTGCGCATAGAAGAGTCACTGTTTTGGGCATGCTGTGGCCTGCTTGAGTCAGACCTGAGAAAAATATGGCATCTTTAGTAAATACTTTTGAAACTCTTCCTACATTTTACATCTGAATGATAAAAGAACAAAGTATGGTTTGCATTGTGTGTGTGTGTGTGTGTGTGTGTGTTCACTATTCACAACTCTTAGATGGGTGGGTAACTTGGATGAGTTTAATGCAGAGGACAAATTGCCTTCACATGTCACTTTTAGTTGTATATTTCTTATTTTATGCTACATATTTCATGAGAAATAAAAAAACAAAAAAGTGTTGACTGCACTATTTCATTACACTGAGAAGGAAGCATTTCATGCAAACATGCTTGAACTCACATTTTTGTTACATTTTTAATAAAGTGTCAATGAAATGATGACCTACTGTATTAACTGTCACTGTCCCTCAAGAGGCAATCCAGGCATATCAATTCATCTATGACCACTTTTCTATCATATTTTTAAGTTTCATTAAACACTGAACAACCACAACATTAAATCCACCTGCATAATATTGTGTAAGAGCTCTGAAGTGTCGAGGCATGGACTCTGAACGCATTCTGTGTTTCTGGCACCTAAACATTAGCAGCAGATCCTTTAACTCCTGAAAGCTGCGAGGGGGATCCTCCATGGATCAGGTTTATGGATTCAGAAAATCCCATAGATACTCAATCGATTGGAATCTGGGTAATATACAGTAGAGGCCAAGGCAACAAATTGAACTCTGTCATGTTCCTCAAAACATTCCCGAACAATTTTTATATTTTATCATTATCCTGCTAAAAGAGGCCACAGTCAAAAGGTAACACCATTTCCATGAAGGGGTATGATATGGCTTTCCAGTGCCCTTGCCGTTCATGATGTATGCAAGTTTAGAGTATGCAAGTTTAGAACGCGTACAAACAGAGTCCATGCAGATGTTGTAGATGCATAAAAAAATGTCTCTTTATTACTGGCTTTATTAAACATGATCGCCAGTTTCCTGTGGTCTTTCCTTGTTCACATATACACACAAAGCCATACCTTATCGACCGCATACAACTAAAATCCACCTTACAAGCTACTCTGCCGTGCGGTCAAAAAACTTTGTGCTTCCCAATCACCAACGCACACACCTGTTGCTCAGGGGATCTAATTATATACAGCACCGCCCAGTGGACAAAACGTTACTATCCCCAAAATGGCTCCTACACACCGACCCCTTAATTGAATATGACATATTGGCATAACAATTACAAATCCATACAAAATGGAGCCATACATACCAATTAAAGTTTTGTACCAACATATGAAAATGTATGACAAAAAACACTTGTTGAATGCCATATTTTAGTCTACTTTTAATAAAAGGCAAAGCTTGCTAATTGGACGTTCTAAGATAAAACTTTTGGTTTGAACTTTTGCTGAACGTACCAAGCCAATTTTGTCAGGGAAGGTCTCCACGACTTTTCCAAGTAGCCATGAACCACGTGGAGCAGTAGAATCAGCAATAATCACAATGTCTCCAGGGGAAAAACTTCTTCGTTCTTTGTTCCACTTTTGTCGCTTTTGCAACAAGGGTAAGTATTCCTGTACCCATCGTTTCCAAAAGAGATTGGAAATATATTGCACCTGTCTCCATCTCTTTTTGGCATACAGATCAGATCTTTCAAACAACCCAGGTGGTGATTAGGGCTTCCAAGTCACTAGGATCATTGGATAGTTTAGAGATCGGTCGATCGTTCAAAATAGCTTCGGCTTCACACAAGATACTCTGCAGGGCCTCGTCATCCAATGTTTGTTGCCGAAGGACTGCACAAAGAACTTGTCTCACCATTCGAATTATGCGCTCCCATACTTCACCGAAATGAGAGCCTGTATGAGGATTAAAGCTCCATTGAACTCCCTTCTGCAGTAAGGCCCTTTGAACCCTTTCATTGTTTAATGCAGTGAGAGCCTCCTTTAACTCCCGCTCAGCTCCGATGAAATTTGTCCCATTATCAGACCTCATGTGAATGACCTATCTACGACGACAGACAAATCTGCGTAAGGCATTGATACATGAGTCTGTATCTAGGGAGTATGCCATTTCCAAATGGACAGCTCTAAAAAAACAGGCCCGAAAAAATCCACTCCAACGTTAGTAAAAGGTGGCAGGTCAGGGGTGATCCTTTCCACTGAAAGGTCTGCCATCTTCTGTTCACCCAACCTCCCTTTATAACGTCTACAAATGACACACTTGGAAATTATTTTTCTTGCAACAGAGTTGGCGTTTGTAATCCAATACTTAAACCAGAGCTTGGAAAGCATCTGATTTCTGCCACTATGCCCCAACTCTTCATGAATGTCTCGAAGTATGAGATGTGACACATGCTGAACTTTAGATAACAGGATGGGATGTTTCATTTCAATCGGCATAGCTGACTTGCCAAGTCTTCCTCCCACTAGAAACAGTGCATCACACAACACAGGATCCAGACTATAAGCATTACTGTCTCTTTTAACAACAATGTTTCTACCCTTGAGTTCAGCAATTTCCTATTGGAATTGTTCCTGTTGACTGAAACGAATTATGCCATGCTCAGCCATAGAAAGGTCCTCCAATGTCAAGCTTTGTCTGCCCAGAGATGCCTTAAATTCCTGTAACTTTACATCCACAGCGACACCGTCAATCTGTCCCAAAGATAATCCATTTCGTTTAGGTCTCAGCTCCATCAGAAGTTTCTGCAGCTTCAAATACCAAGCAACTGCAACTTTCAGACGTTTCCATTCTGAGAAGAAATGAATAAGTTGACTTGTGGCATTCTGTCCATTCTGTACAACCATAGCATTGACTTATTGACCATAGCAACCTTTTAATCTCTGGGTCATCGGTCAATATCAGATCACTTGTTGGAAAGTGTGTCTCACTTGGCTTCAAGAGAAAACTGGGACCATCAATCCATCGCTTATTGCTCAGAAAATCTTTTGCCTTCAAACCATGAGATTTATCATCTGCTGAGTATTCTTTGGTGGGTACGTATCTCCACTGTTGAGGTTGTGTTCTGTCTCTTATGTACGACACCCTATTACCTATATAACAAATGTGTGAAACCGTTTGTCTTCATTCTTGATGTAATTAAGGACAATCATGCTGTCAGTCCAAAAGACCGAATCTTCCAATGAAAGTTGCAGCTCCCTCCTTAGCATGATGTCAACTTTGACAGCCAGTACAGCCGCTGTAAGTTCCAAACGAGGTATGGTCACCGATTTTAGTGGTGTAATTCTGGCTTTGCCCAGCAAGAAAGCCACATGTACCTTGTTTGACCTATTTTGCATCTTAATATAGGAAACTGTGCCGTATCCATCTTTGCAAGCATCGGTGAAGTGATGTAAACAAGCGTGGGAGGGCAATTCAAATTCCATAGGTTTAAAACATCGGTTCACCTGGAATCCTGCAACTCTGTCCAATTCGAAAATCCAATGGTTCCATTTCTTCTGCTAAATCGATGGTATGCCATCATCCCAGCCCAAGTTCTGTCTGCACAACTCCTGCAAAAGTATTTAAGCAGGCAGAATAAGTGGTGACAGAAAACCCAAGGGATCAAAGACAGAGCTTACCACCGATAAAATGCCTCTCCTAGTGCATGGTTGACTTTTCAAGGAAGTCTTGAATTGAAAGATGTCGGTTTCCACACTCCACTGAAGACCTAAAGCTCTCTCAACCGGCAATTTGTCCCGATCCAGATCTAATTGCTGTATATCCTTAGCTCTGTGTTCCTCAGAAACTGACTGCAACACTTTGCGACTGTTGCTAGTCCACTTTGTTAAACAGAAGCCTCCTTTTTGACAGAGAGCAATGAGATTAGCAAACATAGAGATAGCCATCTCCTCAGAAGAGACGCTCTGCAGACAATCGTCTACATAAAAGTTATTGTTAATGGTGTCAATTACCTCAGCTGGAAAGTCTGCTTGATTATCCTTTGCGGTATGTCTCAAGGCATAACAAGCACAGCTTGGAGAAGACACAGCTCCAAAAAGATGACCTGTCATCCTAAATACGATGGGCTCTCTTGCCAAGTTTCCATCAGGCCACCACAAAAACCGAAGAAAATCTACCTCTTCTTCAGCCACTTTAACTTGATAGAACATTGCTTCAATGTCAGCCATGAAGGCTACTGGCTCTCGCCTGAATCTCATCAGCACACCTACCAAAGATTTGGTAAGGTTAGGGCCTTGTAACAATTGACTATTAAGTGATGCTCCTTTATACGTTGCTCCGCAGTAGAACACAACTCTCAGTGATCCCTTCTTGGGATGAAACACCCTGTGATGAGGAATGTACCAAACTCTGCCATCCACACGATCTAGTTGGTGAGATGGTACCTTCTCTAAATAACCTTTAAGTACTACCTCAGCAAGAAAATGAGAGTACTGTTCATGAAACCCTTTGTTTCTTTCCAGTTTCCTTTTCAGACCATTTAATCGTTGCCTAGCGACACAGAAGTTATCGGGTAACATGACATTACCAGTCTTGAATGGCAACTGTAGGCTATAATGTCCATCCTGGAGCATGACACTGCGGGTCATTATGTCCACGAACCGAAGATCTTCCCTTGACATTTCTTCCTTATCAGCAGTCCTTTCAGTGAAATCATAATTGAACTGATTGTTGAGCAACTCTTCCAACTTAACCACTGAAATTCTGTTAACAGTAACCGCAGAATGCCCATCTTCATTCTTGCGGTCACCGTCTCCCTCCAAGTTCCTACTAACAACCCATCCCAGTAGGGTTTTAATGGCAAATGGCCCATTACCATAACTGTTTATTATTTCATATGTCTCAATCAAATTAGCTACATTAGTTCCAATCAGTAAATCAACGCCTGCTTGAAGGTGTGGTATCTTAACCTTATCCAGGTATGACCATTTGGATAACTCCTCCTGAGTAATGATGTTTTCAGAGTCAACAGCCATCTTCTGCTGTGTATATACAGCAGGAAGTGGGAAGAAACAGTTGGTATCTATTCCACTGATTTCCAGTCCGTCGATAACATTGCAGGAGACATACTTTTCCTGACCCATGGTACGAAGAAGAATGTTGACCCTCTTTCCGCTCAGCTTCAGCTCCTTCTGTAGATGTTCTGAACAAAAGGTAGCTGAGCTTCCCGGGTCCAGAAAAGCATAGGTCTGCCTCATGTTGTTACCTTTAATAGCTTTTACTTGAACGGGTATGATTGGCATTAAACTCCCTCTCAATACCAGCCCCTGTATGACCGCAAGTTTGAGCAGACACTACTTTACGGCTTTCCTCCAACTCTTTCCCAGATACCTCCTTGCGATAGATGTGCAGGATAGTTGGATGCACCTCTCCACAAACCTCACATATCAAACGATTGTCACACTCCTTGCTCATATGTCCTGTCTTTAGACAGCCAAAACAAATTCCCTTGGCTTTCAAGAATTCAATCTTGTCTCGTTGAGTCTTCTTCTTCAAAGTAAAACTTCTTTCCAATGGATGTTGATTTGCACAGAAAAAAGAGTTTCCATTAGACTTAAATACAGGGCAGTATCTTTGCTGTACTGACCCAATGTCAGTCTTCTTATTTGGAATTGAAACAGCAACATCAGTGGTAAACTATTCCCTTTAAATGTCTTGCACACTTGGGTTTTGAATTTACCCATGCCCTGTTTGTCCTGGATATCTCCAAACACAGGATCAGATGCCACCCTGACCTGTTTTTCAAGAAACTCCACAATGTGTGAGAACTTTGCTCTGCCTTGACTGGACTCCATAATCTTCATGTTGCTAGGCATGTTAAGTTCTTGTATGATCATGTATGAAAGTTCGTAGATTGTTCTGCAACACGTATGCAAGAACAAAGCATAAGCCTGTAATCCCTGCACATCCTCTACCTTTAAAGCGGGCCAGCCCAAGGCTTTCTCCAGATAGGCAGTGGCTACCTTGAATTCATTGCCAAAATGCTCTTGTAGTAATCTTTTGGCCAATGCATATCCTCTGTCTGGGGCCATATGCTGGCAACTGCGGACCTGATCTTTAGGTTGTCCTCTTGTAAACTGCTCGAGAAAATACAAACGATCCTTTTCATTATTAGTTTTCTCTTCAATGCCATGTTCAAATGCTCTGATAAATGCAATATACTGCAATGGGTCACCATCAAATACTGGGATCTCTCTTTTTGGTAAGATACGAGGATTTCCTTGCTGATGAATGAGATAAGATGTTAACTCCTCTTGTCTTTTTAAGATTTCAAACAGTGGATCACCATAACGAGGAAGAGCATGTGACGTCTGATCCACTCCCATATTGCCTTGTTGCACTTGAGCAGAATATTGGAAATCAGATTGTTGAGCTGTGTGGAATATTTGTTGATTTCTCCATCCTGTCCTTTGTTTCTCTGTTATAACTCGTGATACAGAGAGATCAGCTGCTCCAGCTGTATTCGTTGGCTTTGAATTCACTGGTACATATTCGTTTGCATCGGAATTCAAACACTTTGCCCAAGGAGATTCAAACTTGAGGTTATCAGTTTTATTAATCCCAATTGATTTTGATTTTGAATTGCGTGAACATTTGCTTGGATTATCAGACCTTTGCAACACAGCTATCTTTGATCGTTTGAAGCTGCTATTTGAGCATCCAACTCCAATTGTTCCTTTTTCTGTCTCAAATCCTCCATCTGAGCTTCAATTGCATGCTTGGGCTTAAAACGTAGCAGATTGTGCCATAAGTGCAGCCTTTTCTGCCTCCGCTTGAATGCATGTAGAAGCTATAGATTAACTGCGGTGTGAGCTGCGTTTACTACGTTTGGAGGTAGCGTAAGACACGTTTGAGACGCTGTCTCCAGGACCAACATCACTACATACTTCACCCATTTCAGAGCTTTTCTGACCTTTTGCTGTTTCTGATAACCATTTGTTCACCCGTTCGATAAACTCGTTATTTGGTATCATTTTGGCTTTAAACCATATTTCATGTTTTTCAGCTTCATCAACAGGTAAAATAACCAACAGTGACTCATGTGCTTCTTTAGCCTCGGGACATAACCTCACACAATCTTCAAAAGGCAAGCGTACCTCAGGTTCATACTCTTTATTTTCATCAATTAGCCTATTAATTGACTCTATTAGTTTCTGAGCCTTGTTTAACTTAGCCTTTCTTAAATTTTGCAAAGTGTCATATTTTTCCATTAAAGCCTTAGCTGTTAATTTAACAGGTCTTTTCCCTCTTTCAAACTCGTTTTCAACTTTAGACAGGTTTTGATTTTACTCTGGCTCTATAGCATTCATAGACATTTCATTTTCCATTTTGCAAACAGTTGTGCAAAAACATACAATTGAAACACACAAACAATGTTCGTCTGTCTTTGCCAACCAATGGATTGGAATTATACAAATGTGTGCACACAATATCACATGGCCGCGTTAATGCTGCAACAACGTACCTACAATCCAGTCGAACGATCGGCCCTGTAAACAGCCAGATGAGCACGCGGCAATCCAATGATGACACCAACAAGAGAGGGAAATCTAATCCAAACGAATCCACGGAGTAAAATCCAGCCAGACGTATTGACGAGAGGATCCTCACGTGCAGAAACACAGAGACATTATCCAAACAGCCTCCCTCGGTCCATTGAAACAAACGTGTTGACTTTTAGCCTACTCCAGATGATCTCCTTTATCCAGTGAAGCAAAGTTTTTTGGCTATATGATATGGCTTTCCAGTGCCCTTGCTGTTGATGATAGGAGTTTGCAAGTTTAGAACGCGTACAAACAGAGTCCATGCAGATGGTTGTAGATGCATAAAAAATGTCTCTTTATTACTGGCTTTATTCAACATGATCGCCAGTTTCCTGTGGTCTTTCCTTGTTCACATATACACACAAAGCCATACCTTATCGACCGCATACAACTAAAATCCACCTTACAAGCTACTCTGCCGTGCGGTAAAAAACTGTGTGCTTCCCAATCATCAACGCACACACCTGTTGCTCAGGGGATCTAATTATACACAGCACCACCCAGTGGAAATTTTTTTTACTATCCCCAAAATGGCTCCTACAGGGTGTACGTGGTCTACAACAATCTTTAGGTAGGTGGTACGTGTCAAAGTAACATCCAGATGATTGCCAGCAATGTGTCACGGTTCGCAGGTTCGCTTGCTCATTCTGTGTTACTGCTCTGATCTGATTGCTGATGAGCGTCATCTGGGCTGACGAGCAATCAGATCAGTCGCAGGTGTACCTCGTTTATGAGTCCTATATGTAGCGCTGTGTTTGTCATGTTCAGTGTCAGATCGTTGTTTCCCTGGTCCTGTTCGGGTCTTGTGTTTTGTCGGCAGTCTCGTTTGTGTTTCCTGTTCTCATGGATTCCTGCATTCTCTATGTCAGCCTGGTCGAAGTCTGCTTCAGTGGATTATCTGGTTTGTGTCTGTCTTACTGGTTTCCTGGACAGCGCTTCACCCACTGCAGTCACTTGCGCTGCCAAGGCTCTGTTACTGACCACGTACTTACCAGACTTCCTGATTCGCTGTTCGCACTGTCATCAATAAATCTATTGTTTTACTTGCATTTGGATCCTGTGATTCATACCCTTAACACAATGTTTATGTCTAGAGCATAACACTGGCTCCGCCGACCTGCCTTCTTCCCATAGTGCATCTCTTCCCCACGTATGTGTACACACCTGGCCATCCACCTGATCTAAAAGAAAACGTGATCAGACCCGGTAACCTTCTTCTGTTGCTCCATGGTCCAGTTCTAGCGCTCACATGCCCATTGTAGGTGCTTTCGCCAGTGGACGGTTCAACATGACACTCTCTGACCGGTCTGTGTGTTCTGACACTTTTCTATCATTGGCAGCATTACGTTTTTCAGCAATTTGGGCTACAGTAACTCTTCTGTGTGATCGGGCCAGATGGACTACCTGTTGCTCCACACGTGCATCAATAAGCCTTGAGCACCCATGACCAGTTGTCTTTCCTTCCACCACTTTGGGTAAGCACTACTAACCATTGCATACCGGCTAATCTGTGGTAGGACAAGGAATTTTATTGACGCTTCATGGGGGCTTCCGCTTAAAGTTATGACTGCCCAACTTACAGCTCATGCACTAAATGCTCATCTATTGGCCAGTGTCTCACAGGTCGCTGCTACAGTGAGTCTCACTAATGGCAACCACACTGAGGAACTGGTGTTTTATGTGTTGGACTCCACATTCACTTCTATAGTTGAAGGCAATGCTTGGCTATCCCTCCATAACCCCCACATCAACTGGGCAAAGAATTTAGTCAACAATTTGTCATCTCTATCAGTCTCAGGTTGCCAGCATTATCCATAAGTCATGTTATCTTGTGGGGGCGGGTTTCTTTTTTGTGAAGAAGGGCGGGGCCGCGAGGAGCCGCCCTTCTTCTGGATTTTGAATATGCCTTTACTTTATTTTGATAGTCCCTTTTGAACATTCTGTTGACTATAAGTAACTTTTCAACTACATGTCAACAAACTCTCATTAGAGTATTAGTAGACTGTCTGCTTAATATCTGCTAACACTTTTTTTGATGCTCAACAGACATCAGTAACTTTGCAAGAACATGTCAACTTATTCTAACTCTAACAGTCTATTAATACTCTAATGAGAGTTAGTAGACATGTAGATGCGACTTATAGTCAACAGAATGTGTTAAAGGGACCATCAAAATGGAGGATGGTAAGGTCACCTATGCTCCTTCTCCCAATGCCTGTCTCCCCACTAAGGCTGTCAAATAAAAATTCTAATTTTGAATATTTCGTCGAATAAAAATAACAAAAATTTTAGATGTGTCAAGAAAGACGAGACATGATGATGACGTAAATGAAGCAGTTTATGTTAGCTTATCCAGTACAGTGCAGTGCAGCTGCGTTGTTAATTTGAAGAATGGAGGGAAAAGGCTTCCTGCTGAGGTATTGCACAGCTGGCAAAGGTATACTTGACCATACCTGCCACATCGGTTGGAGCTGAGCGTGTGTTTTCATCAGCTGGAAACATTGTCAACAAAAAACGCTCAAGACTCACTGCAGATCAAGTTGGGCGTCTGGTGTTGTTGATGAACAATAGTGAGTGGAAGTGGATTGTTTCTGAATGGCAGTTTGCTATTTTGTGTGTGCATGTAGTACATTACGCTGTCTGTTAAATCGTGTTTTCTCAGGTGACTGATGCACTTATACAGTTTTTTGCACTTTCGTTCCCTAATATTCCTTGCATGCACATTAAGGAAATTACATTTTATTTAAGAGAAAAATGTTGAAAGGTTAATGCACTTTAAAAAGTGAATTTCATTTCAATAAAAGGTGCAATGCATGATTTGGTTTATATTTGCTTATTGCACTCGCTTGTGCCCTCTTGTGGGGCATATTAAGTATTATACTAACATTAAGCATTGCCTTTAGAATTCAAGTATAATTCAAATTTTTCAAATTTAAGAAATATTTAAGAAAGAAATTCACATTTTGCTTTTCAGCCATTTTGACAGCCCCACCACTCACAGAACAGAAATGCAGTGAAGGCACAGGGAGTTTTTGGCTGGCTCCGGGTGAGTGGCGCCACTAGTTGGAAGAGTCTGTGGTCCCATCTGTGGTGTGTCCAATCACAGGAACCTCAAATACATCAGGTCAGCCAAAAGACTAAATTTGAGGCAGGATTGATGGGCTATTCTTTGGGCACACTGACTTGTGATGTCTTATCGTCTGTCTGCAAAAATACCAATCCAGATGCTCTCTCCCGCTTCCTGATACCATTTTGCCTTGTGTGGTGGGAGCCGTCATCTGTCCCGCCCTGCTCTCGCTCTCCAGATCTGCCCGGTATTCAGAGTGCTCTCCTTGGTTACAACACACTGCCATTCTCTGTATGTGACTTGATGTCTTAATGGACTATTCTCTTGGCTCTAAGACCCTCAGTTGTTTCTTAGAATCCCGTTCCTCTCCACCAACCTCCAGCTTTGTTTACGTCTCTATGACTGGGGATCTGCCTTGTGTGCGCTTTTGGCTAACTTTTCAATAAACTATGGGGGGAAGTTTTTCTAAATAGTTTCACCAACATTCCTCAACAGCAGTGTGAAACTACAGCAGTTATTGCCACTATAAGAGGCATTGCTTCCTTTAAAATGTATGTTAGTATGTACGCAACAATTGTTTTTTGGATTGCCAACAAAATAGAACAAAATTTGAACAAAAAACCAAAATGACAAACCTGTTTTCAGTGGAGAGGAGTTTGATGCATTCAGTATGACCACAGTACATGGCGTATGTGAGTGGCGTATTCTCGTTAATATCTCGAGGGTTGGGCTCCACTCCCAGCTCCAACAACACCTGCACACAGTCATCTTTACCTGCTGCGGCGGCCCAGTGGAGGGGAGTCCTGACACAAAAACAGAAATCATGCTGTATAATAATAAAGAACATGGGCATGTTGGGCTCATGGTTAAGAATGTGACATAATTATGATAAGTACACTCAGGAACTGTAGCTGTTATCCATCAGTAATGTGCTCTAAAAGTGAGGTATTATCAACTAAGTATACTGTAAGTAACTTTGAAAAAAGTGTTCAGATGTAAAAATGCACTATGCTTACAATTTTTTAGGTTCATTTTATAGGGCTCCCATAATTAGATTCCTTTAGTGTATAATGTTGCTTTTTGGGTAAGAAAAAGCTCTGCAAAGTTCAAAAGCACAAAGTCCCTCTCGCTTGAGTTATTCTGTATATAAGTAACTGTTTCTGAGCTCCTTGAAACGCCTCCATTGTAGTTTTGAGTTTTTTTCTGGGAATGAACACATCACAATATTCCTCATTTTAATAATTCCCACCCAAGGCATATGCAGAATAAAGGGGCAGGGCCTGGTTGAGTGAGTTAGTAGTGTGTTGAAACTGGCGGTTATGGTTAGGTACGGGATATTACCCAAACACACTTGAAGCTCTTGACCAATCACAACACAATGATCCAGCTGACCAATCACAGCACAGTGTGCTTTTCAGAAGGAGGGTCTTAATGGTGACAAGAACTAAGCAGGGGTGTGTTTCCCGAAAGCATCGTTAGCCAACTATGGTCGCAACGTTCTGTCGTAATTAGCATAGTTTAACCAATCTGTGTTTCCCGAAACTATAGTTCTAACGAACAGCCACAAGTAACATCGCAAAGTTGCAGGGTCTGTGCAAGAAGGCTCACTGGGGGAAACGCATACTTGCGGAGGCCCCGCGGCCAGCTGTGCGCCAGTGCAACCGTGCCGAGCGTGCCCTCTGACAGGGAGTAAAACAGGTCGCAATGAGACGAGTCGTGGGAGGCAAACAGATCTATCTGTGCGATGCCAAACTGATACCAAATCAGCTGAACCGACTGAGGATGGAGTCGCCATTCTCCAGGAAGAGGCTGAAACCGTGAGAGCTCGTCTGCTGCACAATTCAGGACCCCCGGAACATACATGGCTCGAAGCAACCTCAGATGCTTCTGACTCCATAAGAGGAGGTGGCGGGCGAGTTACGACATACGGCGGGAGCGTAGACCACCTTGTCAGTTGATGTACGCTATTGTTGCGGTATTTTCTGATCGGACTAGTACGTGCTGGTTCTTGAGCAACGCATGGAAGTGGTGCAGAGCGAGACATACTGCCAGCAACTCAAGGCAATTGACATGCCAAAGGCGCTGGGGTCCTGTCCAGGAACATCTGTTGAGACAACAACATGCATGGAAACTCGATCTAAGGGCACTCCGGCCCATAGAAAAGCGAGGTTCGACTACGGGGTGAAGGTCTGACGGCAGGTCGGAGTAACTGGTACTCGGAACATGCCTTGTTGCCATGCCCACCTTGGGACTCGATCGTGAAGCCAGAGCTGAAGTTGTCTCATATGAAGCAAACCGAGCGGTGTTGCTGCGGCTGCGGATGCCATATGCCCCAGGAGCCTCTGAAAGTATTTCAGTGGAACCACACTCTTGACCTCGAATTGTCTCAGGCAAGTCAGCAGTGACTGCGCGCTCGCTCATTAGCTGCGTGCACATGGCGACCGAGTCGATTTCCATACCAAGAAAAGAGATCCTCTGCACGGGGCAAAGTTTGCTCTTCTCCCAGTTGACCCGAAGGCCCAAACGGGCTAGGTGCCAGAGCACAAGGTCCCTGTGTTCGCAAACCTGGTCTTGAGAGTGAGCTAGGATTAGCCAGTCGTCGAGATAGTTCAGGATGCGAACCCCATGTTGCCATAGCGGCACAAGGGCTGCCTCAAAGACCTTCATGAAGACGCAAGGAGACAGGGCTAACCCGAATGGGAGAACCGTGTACTGGTATGCCCGCCCCTTAAAAGCAAACCGTAGAAATGGTCTGTGTTCGAGGAAGAATGGATACATGAAAGAAGGCGTCCTTCAAGTCAATCGCTGCAAACCAATCCTGTGGCCGCACACATTCGAAAATGCATTTGGCCATGCGCACCTCGAACAGAAGCGTGTGAAGGGAACGGTTCAAGACGCACAGGTCCAGGATTGGTCATAACCCACCACTCTTCTTGAGTACAATGAAGTAGGGGTTGTAGAAGCCGGACTTAATTTCGGCTGGAGGGGAGGTCTCGATCGTACCCTTCGCCAGTAGGGTGACTACCTCCGCACACATGACAGGGGCATTGCCACCCACCACGGTATTGCGGATTCGCCGGAAGCGGGGAGGAGCCCGTACGAACTGAATCGCATAGTCGAGCCGTTCCACGGGGGCCTGGTCTGTCAGGGGTCTAGCGACAGAGGGGGACGAGAGTGGGGAGGCTCGTAAGCGGCGCACACTGCCATCCGCGCCCTCTGGGGTCTCAGAGATGGGAAAGTCAGTTCTTTAAAGAAGAGATTCTCCCCCGGCCCTCCACTGGGGGAAGAAGTGGCCCTGCAACCACTTCCTGGAAGAACTGCAACCCATCTGTGAGCTGCCAGTAATGGGAGCGCCGCAGTGCCTGGTGTTCGGCAGGCTGCGGGACTGGTATGGGCTGGGGTGCCTTCTTGCGACCACCTCCACGGCGCGGCGCGGTTGAAAGCTGCTGCTGCTGGGGCCGGGCGGCAGGGGGCAGAAGTCGCAGGAGGGTGCGTTCGGCGGCGAGCGGACTGAGGCGTCTGAGCCGGCGGATGGGTGGCAGCAGCTAGCCGCGGGGTCAGAAAATGTTTGATAGCCTCAGTCTGCTTCTGGGCGGCCGAGAACTGTTGGGCAGAATTCTCGACCGCGCCGCCGAAAAGGCAAGCCTGGGATATGGCTGAAGAGGAAGCGGGTTGAGGAAGCGGGTTTGCTCACCCTCACACATATGAACCAGGTTAAGCCAGAGATGTCTGACCACACATGTGGACATCACCTGACCCAGGTAGTGTCCGGTCACCTTCGTCGCTCGCAGAGCGAGGTCGGTGGCGGTACGCAGCTCTTGTATGAGCCCTGAATCAGCCCTACTCTCGTGCATGAGCATGCAGTGAGGTGGCAGCCTGCCCCGCAGCTCTATAGGTCTTTGCCACAGGAGTAGACAAAAAACCTACAGGCATTGGAGGGGTGCTTAGGGTCGCCACACCAGGTGGAGGCACTTTGGGGACACAGATGTGTTGCCACAGAACACTCCACGGGGGGAACCCCAGTGTACCCTTGGCTGCGGCCTCTACGAGGGCAGAGAAGGTCGCTGAGCAGTCGCGAAAAGTCAAAGGAGACTCCCACGATCTCATGACCTCTTCATGCACGTCCGGGTAGAAAGGAATTGGGGTCGCCACCCCCAAAACCAATCATCAGCCTTGAGCACTCGGCACATGGCAGATGTCCACACAAGCCCGATACTCGCGGCGGCCCGGGAAAGCATAGCTGTCAACTCTGGATCAGACTCGACAGGCTGGCACACCCAGAGGTGGCAGCACAGCCGAACCCTGATCTCTAGAGGACACCAGCTCACCTTGTGATGCGGCGGTAGACATGATTTCATCTGCCGGGGCACCGGATGAGCCGCTAGGCCCGCCGGCGTCCTCTGAACGCGACTGGTCAGTTTGGTCGGGTTTTTGCAATGTGTAAAAGGGGGATGTGGACCAAGGATAAATCGTCGGTTTGTTCCACACCAGCTATCTCAGGTCACCTTGGCCACCAGTCAACGTATTCCCTCTCGTGGAGAGAATAGATCGGGTGTGGATGAGGGGACTCTCGCTCTATTGAGCTCATTGAGTCTCGACCATAACACTGCAATGGTCATGTTCCCGCATCGAGTACATGAAGCATCCACGAACGCTGTCTGAGTCCAGCCCAACACAACAAACAGAGTTCGTGCCCATCAGCTGAATCTATCTATCTTTTTGTGAGAGAAAAGCTTGCAGCAGTGCTGAAGCGCCCAGGGAACACACACACTGTTGCAGACCAATGCACAGATCAGCAGGCAGGAATGTGAAACTTGTTGGAACACGCCGTCACACCAACTGGAAGCTGCTCGTCTAGAAGCTTCTCGAGGATAGTCAGAGAATAGGCTTCGGAGTGAAGAGGACCTCTTGGCTCCGAAGCAAAAACATAAACAGCGTACTTCCTTATATACCCACGAGGTGGGGCGGAGTTACATTATGCAAATTCCGCAGACCCATGGCATTTCGTTGGCATTGGCTCGTTAATACTCAAAGTTGATAGGCTTTCTTGGAGAAACCCCATTTTGTCGTCATTCGACGTAACTCGAAGACAACGAAAGGGAACCAAGTTGTGTTGTAGTTGTTCCTATGGTAAGCAAGATAGCACTTGAATGCAGACATGCCTAAAAACTAATGTGACTCTCCACTCACACATCACACAACATGTTTACTGTACCGTTCATCCACGTCTAATGCTTGCAAGTTGGTCTCAGGGATTCGAGACAGTTCATAGATGATGTCGCTGAATCCTGCAGCGGCGGCGATGTGAACGCAGGTCTTCCCATTCTCGTCATCATAATTGATCACAGAGGAGCCCAGATTATGGTCAAGAATGAGGGAACACATTAACTGGCTGCCACTCTGCCACATAGTTATAAAACAATGAGACATATAAATTAATAATCAACTTGCACATATAAAATGTAAAATATTGTTTACAATGCATTTTTAAGACATAAATAGTATTAAATTGCATGATGAAACATTACATTTTTCTACCTTACAAGGAAATTAAATTTCTGATATTACAATTATAAATATAATTATGTATAAATATAGATCTCAGTACAATTTTTATAACATAGAGTATGAATTAGTCAGCTATAATACAGGTCCTTCTCAAAAAATTAGCATATTGTGATAAAGTTCATTATTTTCCATAATGTAATGATAAAAATAAAACTTTCATATGTTTTAGATTCATTGCAAACCAACTGAAATATTTCAGGTGTTTTATTGTTTTAATACTGATGATTTTGGCATACAGGTCACGAAAACCCCAAATTCATGTCTCAAAAAATTAGCATATCATGAAAAGGTTCTCTAAACGAGCTATTAACCTAATCATCTGAATCAACTAATTAACTCTAAACACCTGCAAAAGATTCCTGAGGCTTTTAAAAACTCCCAGCCTGTTTCATTACTCAAAACCGCAATCATGGGTAAGACTGCCGACCTGACTGCTGTCCAGAAGGCCATCATTGACACCCTCAAGCAAGAGGGTAAGAAATTTCTGAACAAATAGGCTGTTCCCAGAGTGCTGTATCAAGGCACCTCAGTGGGAAGTCTGTGGGAAGGAAAAAGTGGAAGATTGTGCAGAAGGACCGATTCCAGACCTTGGGGAAACATCCAGAGCCACCGTGCACAGGCGTGTGCAGGAAATGGGCTACAGGTGCCGCATTCCCCAGGTCAAGCCACTTTTGAACCAGAAACAGTGGCAGAAGCGCCTGACCTGGGCTACAGAGAAGCAGCACTGGACTGTTGCTCAGTGGTCCAAAGTACTTTTTTCAGATGAAAGCAAATTTTGCATGTCATTCGGAAATCAAGGTGCCAGAGTCTGGAGGAAGACTGGGGAGAAGGAAAATTTATGGAAAATAATGAACTTTATCACAATTTGCTAATTTTTTGAGAAGGACCTGTATATCATTACAATGTTATGTTTATGATTTGTACCTGCACAGCCCAGTGGAGCGCTGTTTTAAAGTCTTTGTCCACAAGTGTCGGGTCGGCTCCTTTCTGCAGCAGGGCCTGCACATGCTCTGGTCGGTTGTGGAAAGAAGCCCAGTGAAGAGCTGTCATTCCCTGCCAAACAACAATCAGACAAGTGCTCATGGCTGTTCATTTATAGTAGCAAATGGAGCAACAGTTTTTCAAAATTAATCTGATCAGGTTGGATCAAATCTTGAAAATTCTGCATTCTGAAAATCAAGATTAGATCACAAAATCCAATCTTGGTTTTGATCTGGATGAAATCATTAGTTTGAGTTGTTCAAAACCTTTTAGTAAGATCGGGATACCTTTGATCCAAAAAACAACAACAACAGGAGGGTGGATTTCAGGAACAAAAATGTAATCAAACTTTAAAACTGGTCAAAAAATACAACATTTTTATCATGTAATATATATATATATATACACACAGACACACACATAGTTTTACTTTGCTCTTGATTATTTTAACTGTTGAAGTAATAAATTAGAAGTAGATATTAGGCTACATATTAAGCCTTTCAGTAGCCTAACTGTAAAGTAAAAATAGAGATTTTGGCACCATAAAATAATCCCCAAACAGCTATAAATAGCAAACAAAAACATTATATTTAAAGCTGCAGCGGAATTATCAGCTTTACGTGGGTTGTGCCTCGGCACGGCACTGCGCGGATGAATCCAATGTTTTGAGGAGAATGTGTGGCTGTCAGTCGCCGCCGGTGTGATGATTATACTTTTTGGAAGTTTGACCAACATAAGAATTTTTACCGGAAAATGTCCTCTGAACAAGTAAGTAACATCCTCTTTTGTTCTGACCAACTAAAGGAAAAAAGCATTGCAGTAAATCGCAGATTAAATCTAACGTTCGCTTATCATATCACGTCAAACCTTGCAAATTATACTTTACTCTCAGATTGTAATGTTAACAACATCAGCACTGCGTGACTACATTTAATGCCCTTCCGATATTATCCTTGTTTTCGCATGGGCCGGTTGCAGTCTATTTATTTCTCTAGCCACTCCGAAGTCTTTTGCATTTTACCAGCTGTCACTGTGATTGTCGTTTGAACCTTTCTGGATTCGCCATCAAATTGATAAGTTTAATTATATCAAGGGCTGTGAGAAAAGGCTATAAATCTCCTCCAACATCCTTACACTTATGTGACGTAATGACGTCACTTTTCTGAAAAGCATTGAAATATGTAAGTGTGTATCTGGATCAAGGTGATCCAATCCAATTTTGCTTTGAAAAACCGGCACAAAAGTAGACTGGATTATCTGATCCTGGACAGGAAAATGTCCAAATCCAGATCATTCTTACCAATAGATGAAAGTGTATTAAAACTTATAAGTAAGACCACAGTGAAAGGAAGCTTCTTTTTTTTTTTTGCTGCAAGGGTGACTCATCAAATCCCGGCAATATGCATCCAGTATGACATCAAAGTACCACGAGAGGGATTGGAAAGAATACAGACTGTTCTCTAAATGCTCTTGCGGTACTTTAATATCATACACCAATCAGTCTGAACAACGCCGCTTCAGTCAATATGTTGTCTTTAAAGAGACCAAACTCAAAGCTCAAAGTTTACTTCGCCGGTTTGACAGTTTAAGTTCGAAATTTAGCTTGCAGATCCATGCTCAAAAAGTGGTTTAAAAAGGTGTATAACTATTGCATAAATATCACTTAGTACCATAAAAATACAAAATATTAAATTAAAAAACATTATTGAACTAAAATATAGTACATTCATTTCTTTGAAATAAAAACACCAGAGGGTTAAAAGTCTTCTTAATTATGTTAAAAGAAAGTGTCCGCTCTTTAACACTTAAGTGGTATTTTTATTTCATTCAAGTATATTACCTGCAATTAGTTTTTTTAATAATATATATTTTAAGATTTGAAGTACACTACAAGTGCTGTGACTCACCTCATTGTCTTGATGATTGATTTCACACAGTGATGACTGCTGTAGCAGCACAGCCATGAGCCTTCAACAAACAAACAAACAAACAAAGCATGTCTATAACTCCATAAATGCAGCATACACCATTTTAATTCCATCATAGAATACGAACCAGATAATCAATGAAAAAAAAATGTAGGCCTTGATTTTCTAAGTCAGGAAATGATGTGGATGGTGGTTGGGAGGGGTTGAAAATTAAAAGTGATTGGTGACATCAGCTGAAATCGAGCATTCATTTCAGAGGCACAGCAAATTATTCTCACGATGAGTGAGAAACTACATGAGCTTAAAATCCAAAAAACGATGTGTGACGCAGAAAGAACGATAAAGATGCTTTTAATTGAACACCAAGACCAATAAGCAATGAACATTAAAGACTGACAGTGCAGAACAATGACAGCTGAAAAGCTGATTAAATACACAATGAATGATAATCAATGGAACCAGGAACAGGTGTGAACTAATCAGAAACCATGACAACCAACAATCAACAAGAACTGGAAGTGAAAACTATAAACAGAACTAGACAATGAACCTAAACACAACATGATCGTGACAATTACTATTATTTTGAAGAAAATTAAGATGCTCCACTTTTTTTCAGAATAACGTGCACTGATGAATCAAGAAATGTACATTAAGAAGATCGATTTTTGGTTTCATGTTGACTTTAACAACATATCTTATTATCATGTCTTAATTTATTATTTCAAGGGCGTCAAGGACGACCATCTCTTCATCTTGTCAAATGCACAGCAAGTAATTTTACTGTACTACTCGCTACCTCTAGTTTCATTAACCTATTTGCAATAACAACTTCTATTTATTTTCCTTGTCACCTGAAGTCAGTTTCAGCAGTAGCAGCATGAATTGGCAAGCGTCCGTTCTTATCGGGAATGTTCTGCTTTGCCCCGTTCCGAAGCAAACACACACAGCCTTCCAGCCAACCCTGCAGAAGTTAAAATCCACCACAGCAGATTACAGTAGATTACAGTAAAAGGCATACACAACAATAAGCAACCATTTCATTCAGTAAAAGAAATGAAGGTCACTGCAACTTTGTACATGACAGCCCATAAACATGCTGAAGAATCAAAATGTGCATTTTTAAAGAGGACCTATTATGTTTTTTCCATGTTCATCTTTCTTTAGTCTGTGTAATGTTGCAGTTTGAGCATGAAAAAGCTCTGTTAAATTCTAAAGCACAAAGTCCCTCCAGCGAGAGTTATTCTCTATATCAGTGTCAGTGTTTCTGAACTCCCTGAAACGCCTCCATTGTAGTCTTGAGTTACGAACACTTCACAATATTCCACATACAAATAATTCATACGCAGAATAAAGGGGCGGGGCCTGGCTGAGTGAGTTAGTAGTGTGTTGAAAGTGGCAGTTATGGAAAGGGGTGGGACACTTCCCAAACAGACTCCAAGCGCTCGACCAATCACAACACACTGCTCCAGCCGACCAATCAGAGCACAGTGTGCTTTTCAGAAGGAGGGGCTTCATAGAGACAGGAACTAAACAGGGGTGTGTTTCCCATACAATGACATTACTCGCTGCTTAATTACCATAGTACGAAGCATCGTTGAAGAAATCACTAGATAGTTGCGACTGTTTCCCGAAACTGTAGTGTCGCAAATTTGTCGTTTAAGTAATAGCGTCTTTTAAAGTCCCCCTGTGGTGAAAATCAAGTTTTTAAGGTTGTTTATATGTATATGTGGTGTTTTAATATGCTTTAAGGCAAAGCATGTGTAGATTCACAAGTCAACTGAGTATTTTCTGCTTAAAACTGCAGTGAACCAAAGACAGTCTCAAAAACACGGTCTGAAATCGCTGGTGTTTCTGACGTCACAAACGACCTTGTAACCAATCAGATCAACGTGTGATCGTCAACCAGTGGATCTCTGAGGGAGTGAGTGAGTGGAGGCGGGGCTCATTTAAATATTCATAAACCGCACATACTAAATAAGGTAAGAGTGTCGAGTTACATTCAAGCTATTTTAAGGCATGAAGACATTTTTTTCAAGGATTTTTTTTTTAAATATGTAATTTTGGTGATCAAAGATGAGTTTTAAGGGATAAAATTATTGACTACAGGGGGACTTTAATGAATCTGTTTGAGATTGAATTAATACTATATTTTTTGCTATAAATTATGGATATGGCATCTGAAGACTATTTCTTATTTTTTGACTATTAAGACTATTTTCTAATATTATCTCAGTTATTTTGCTTTATTTCCAGATTCAATCATAGGCTCGAGAAGAGAAGAGCTGCAACAATGTCAGACATGGGAAAAATAGAGTGTTTTTTTAACATTCAAGGATGAAAACATATTCTAGTAGAGCCTAAAAACAAAATCAAAACTTTGTAAAAGGGCATAATATGGCCTCTTTAAAGGAAGTGGATCCTGAGAGTGTTTTCGTACAAGGTATGTGGCTAGAGAGAGGGAGGTCCGTCCACAGGCGTCTTGTGTATTGATAGAAGCTCCCATCTTCAGCAGCAGTTTGACCGTATCCAGCTGTCTCCCAGACACAGCATGCATCAGCGGCGTGGAGCCTGTCGTCAACACACACTCAGTCAGAAACACAGACCTTAACAGCAGGTCTCATTAAGACTTCAATGCTCTACTGTAATCTGTTTATGATGATGGATTATTTCTGTCTCAGAAATATTTGGGATTGATTGTATGACAATGATCAGAGGTTTTTAAATTCTGAGTGATGAAATATCTTTTCCTAATTAGTGTTGTGGGTGGCTGCCATCTGGTGGTTGCTTGGCACAGCAAAACATCCCACCCAATCACGTATACAGGTTTATAAATATTGCACAAATGTAAAGCACAGCTCTCCTCAACATTCTGCATAATTTGACGTATCTCATGTGAGCAGCATTAACAAATGATGCGTCTTAGTTCAATACTTAGGCTGAGGGGTTTGTTCAGATTGGTAACCCTAACTATGAGCAACATGATAGTTGCCTTGTCAAACACCACTAATAACACAGTCACAATGGTCACCTTGCATCTAAAATACCACAGCCTTTAGTTTCAGCACAGTGATGTATCAACACTTGTGGAAAAAAGTACACTTATTACTGTAATAATAAACTTTAAAATATATACAGTACTTAACTGCAACTGGAATGTGATGTTTTCGGACACAACTTCATGTTGGAATTGTAATTAAATGAAAATGTATTATAGTTTGCATTTTTATTATACTTACTTTAGAGTGCTTTTTTGACCTGCTATATGAGTATGGTGGATATGTGAGGCCGGTTGGATGTACTGCCAAATTCTCTGAAACGCCTTTGGAGACGGCTTATGGTAGAGAAATGAACATTCAATTCACAGGCAATAGCTCTGGTGGACATTCCTGCAGTCAGCATGCCAAGTGCACGCTCCCTCAAAACGTGCGACATCTGTGGCATTGTGCTGTATGATAAAACTGCACATTTTATTGGGGCCAGCCTAAGGCACACCTGTGCAATAATCATGCTGTGTAATCAGCATCTTGATATGCCACACCTGTGAGGTGGACGGATTATCTCGGCAAAGGAGAAGTGCTCACTAACACAGATCTTTGAATTCAGCTCATGAAAAATGGGGGCAAAAACAAAAGTGTTGCGTTTATAATTTTGTTCAGTGTATTAACAGCATATAAAGCAGTAGGTACTGTATATTACTCTGCTTTCACTTTGATACACAGATCTAATACACATATGCGATTTCTTTGCACATGCAGCTGCTCAATTGCATTTAAAGACACATGCGCGAAAACAGCTTGTCTTTCCTTCCACTCAAAAATGGGCATTTACAACATGATATAATAAATGATCTGTAGGGTATTTAGAGCTGAAACTTCACAGACACATTCTGCGGACACCTGAGACTTATATTACATCTTGTCAAAAGTGGCATAATAGGTCTTCTTTAAGTACACTTAAGTGGCCTTTTATGTCATCAATATACATGTGTAAAATATACTTCTGAGATATAAAAAATACTTTAGTATATACAATATACCTTTAAGATTTAAAGTACACTACAATGGCACATTCAATACAATGAATTGTGCATCTTTTCACAAGGATAGAACTAATATGAAAGTTATCTTGAGGACATGACAGAAGTGCAGTGTGGTGTGCGAGAACACCTTCCCCATCGCAGCACTCGAGGATGGAGGGGTCTTCTCGGATGGTGGCGGTCAGCGTGTTGACGTCTCCGTTCGCTGCCGCCTGGTACACCACATTCAGATCAACCTCCTCCGCAGCTTCTGAGAGGGAAACGGATCAAACGGATCACTCAACAACATCTGTTGGGTGTAAATAAAATACGGTACTGACACATTTGTGCTTGAACATTTCAGGT